>JAQJVL010008192.1:0-20728 GCA_035578905.1 Stictocephala bisonia
ACCTTGCGAAGCACTTGTGATCACCTTGGCTAGGTGCACGAAAATACCTTGAGTAGCACCAGTGATCCCAATGGTGATTTGGATTAGTAGTCCCCAATGAAAGCAGCTAATTATGTATAATTCCATCAAATCACATTGGATTCGCATTTTTGTACTTCACTCAACGTTGTTGCATTATTTACCATAAGTAATGAAAAATAATATATTATTTTAATATTTTAAGCTTATAGTATTATTGACAGTTATCTATATCTTTACTGCAGTTAACCACTTTTTTAATATTAAAAATATATTTTTGTTGTATTCAGCATGTCTCGTTATTTAAATAATTGATTTTATTATGCTATTAATGCTTAAATTATTTACAAAATACAAAATAATTATATATGTAGTACCAAGCATACATTGAAATGTAAAATGGTTACAATAATTATATTAGTTAATCGATATAAATACGGTGCCTCAACTCTCGTCAAGGGCTTCTGTAAGGGTAATGATGAAAACAGGACATTTGAGGGTTGCAAACTATGACAACCTCAATTTTTCAACTTATCATAATTTATTTTACATATAAAAACTAGATGTACTTCGCTGGTCATAATAGTATAATTGAAATGTGCAGCATCCTTTCAGTTTACACAGTATCCAATTTATATCCAATTTAGAAAAGCTGATGTTATGTATAGTTTACTACTGTACTCAATAATTTTTAATTTTAAAAGTTTAGCCTACCACAATGCTATTTAATTTGTTTTTATTTAAAAGCTATTAATCAAATAAATCAATCAAATAATATAGCTCCATAAGAATACCATGGGGATTTTGGGGGCAGGTGGGACGGAGCCCTGAGGTCGAAGAGAAAAATCCTTCCTTATTGAGCCTCTAAGGGCCAAGATAAAACTATGTACAAAATATCAAGTCAATTGGACGTATAGTTTTGGAGAAATAGTGATGAGTGGTAAAATGGCTTTTTTATATATATATATATATATATATATATAGATATTAAATTTTAAATCTTCCTATTGTAATCAGTTTCTTATCTTAGATAAAAAGATTCAAAGTCTAGAAAAATCTGTAAGTCTACTTTTAGAGGGCACAAAATACGGTAATTGACTCTGAATCAGTGAAATATCGGGTTTCTAGCCATATTTAGCCAAGCCCTCTGAACTGGCTATGCATTTGGTCAAATTAAATTATAAAATTTCCGATTAAAATCAGTTTGTTCTCTTAGATAACAAGTTTCAAAGTCTAGAGAAATCTGTAAGTTTACTTTTAGAGGGCACAAAGTGCTACATTTGACTCTGAATCAATCAAATACTGTGTTTCTTGCCATGTTTATCCATGTCCTTTGATCTGGCTTTGCATGCTTTAAAACTAAATTGTTAATTTTCTGACTGAAAACAGTTTGTTCTCCTACATAACAAAGTTTCATACTCTAGAAAAATATGTAAGTCTACTTTTAGAGGGCACAAATTACGGTAATTGACTCTGAATCAGTGAAATATCGTTTATCTAGCCATGTTTAGCCATATCCTATTACATGGCTATACATGTGCTCAGATTAAATTGTATATTATCCCATTAAATACAGTATGTTCTCCTAGATATCAAAGTTTCAGTCTAGAAAAATATGTAAGTCTACTCTTAGAGGTCGTAAATTAACCAATTTCATTTACACGCACGAATTGAAAATCTAGCTTTACCCAAGGATGAAGGAGGTAGAACAAAAAGTCATAGGTCCAGAGTTGTAGATCGTCTCAAATCAGGCACAGAAATTGGTGTTAGTTTTGCTGTAGAACCGTTCATTTAGCCACTACAGTACAATTAGAGAAACACTGTTTTTGACATTTAAAATCGTTAGCACTAAAAAGGCTGCCATCTTTAATTTACTAAGAATTTTCCAAATTCCCTTCTTATTGCACAACATAAAACCTTTGACTCTACAAAATTTCAGCCTCGTAGTATTAGTACAATTTTAATTACAGTCAGGGATGTTTCCTTTTATGGGTATAGACTAGTATAAAAAATTGTGAACATATATATTTAGTTTTTATGTTTTAATTTGGGTATTGACTTCAGCTCATAAAAATCTGTAATGGGCAGTTTATACTGAAACATGGTTTACAAATTTTGATTAAAATTTTAATGTATCTGCTAAATGCCTGCCAAAATGTACAGCCACGAATAAATACTGTATGGCATAGTTTCCTGTGTTGTTTCGGCAAATAATGGCTTAGAAAGATATTTACTGAATATTCTCCAGTAATCGTCATTGCGATTGAACAAAGTCATGTGGTGGCAATACGCTGTCCTGTGTACCCTACATATCATCACAAGGTTTTATTTGCAGGTGACACGTAATTTTGGTTTAAGATTATAGTGTGAAGGGCTTTGCCAGGTATTAATGACGTAATATAATGAAAATTTCCTTCAATTATTGGTGGGTTGGAGTTTAGATGTGAGAAGGGCCATGCTAGGTATGCATGACGGAATATAATGCAACTTTCTTTAAATCATTGGTGGGTTGGAGTTTACGTGTAAGAAGGGCCATGCCAGGTATGAATGACGTAATATAATGAAACTTTCCATCAATTATTGGTGGGTTGGAGTTTACATGTGAGAAGGGCCATGCTTGGTATGCATGACGGAATATAATGCAACTTTCCTTAAATCATTGGTGGGTTGGAGTTTACGTGCAAGAAGGGCCATGCAAGATATGAATGACGTTTTTTTTTTGTATTTTTCCTTTTTTCTATGAAGGGTTGGAGTTTACATGTGAGAAGGGCCATACCAGGTATGAATGATGTGATACAATTGAACTTTCCTTCAATCATTGGTGGATTGGAGTTTACGTTTAAAAAGGGCAATGCCAGGTATGAATGACGTAATATAATGAAAATTTCCTTCAATTATTGGTGGGTTGGAGTTTAGATGTGAGAAGGGCCATGCTAGGTATGCATGACGGAATATAATGCAACTTTCTTTAAATCATTGGTGGGTTGGAGTTTACGTGTAAGAAGGGCCATGCCAGGTATGAATGACGTAATATAATGAAACTTTCCATCAATTATTGGTGGGTTGGAGTTTACATGTGAGAAGGGCCATGCTTGGTATGCATGACGGAATATAATGCAACTTTCCTTAAATCATTGGTGGGTTGGAGTTTACGTGCAAGAAGGGCCATGCAAGATATGAATGACGTTTTTTTTTTTGTATTTTTCCTTTTTTCTATGAAGGGTTGGAGTTTACATGTGAGAAGGGCCATACCAGGTATGAATGATGTGATACAATTGAACTTTCCTTCAATCATTGGTGGATTGGAGTTTACGTTTAAAAAGGGCAATGCCAGGTATGAATGACGTGATATGATGGAAGGTTCCTTCAGCCAATGGAGGGTTGGAGTTTACATGTGAGAAGGGTCATGCCAGGTATGAATGACGTAATATAATGAAACTTTCCATAAATTATTGGTGGGTTGGAGTTTACATGTGAGAAGGGTCATGCCAGGTATGAATGACGTGATATAATAAAACTCTCCTTCAGATAATGGAGAGTCGGAGTTTACGTGTGAGAGGGACCATGCCAGGTATGAATGACGTGATATAATAAAACTCTCCTTCAGATAATGGAGGGTAGGGGTTTACATGTGAGAGGGGCCATGCCAGGTATGAATGATGTAAATGGAACCATCCTTCATTCATTGGTGGGTTGGAGTTTATATTTGTGATGGGCCATGCTAGGTATGCATAAAGGATTATAATGGAACGTTCCTTCAGACAATGGTGGGTTGGAGTTTATATTTGAGATGGGCCATGCTAGGTATTCATAAAGTATTATAATGAAACTTTCCTTCAGACAATGGTGGGTTGGAGTTTATATTTGAGATGGACCATGCTAGGTATGCATAAAGGATTATAATGAAACTTTCCTTCAGACAATGGTGGGTTGAAGTTTACATGTGTGAAGTGCCATGCCATGTATGAATGACAGAATAAAATGGATCTTTCCTTGAATCATTGGTGAGTTCGAATTTGCATGTGAGAAGGGCCATATCAGGTTTTAATGACGGAATATAAAGGAACTTTTCTTTCATCATTCCTTATTACTATGTTGGGAAAATCAGTTGTTTAACACGGATAAACCTATTACATAATATTAAAAGGTCATGTTGTGGAATCAATATGTATATGACCAGTTAAATTTCATAGTATGACCAAATTGTTGTGTTTATTTATCTTGATTGACAGGAACCTAAGGATATACTTTCACATATATGATAAAACAGGGAAGTCCTAGCATGTGAAAAGTATAAAAAGAATTAATCTTTATTAGAATAATAATAAAATATATCACTGCCTTTAGTTATACTTATAAAGTATTGTATTTAACAGAGTGATTCTCTAACAAAGTGATTTTCTCCTTTTTGATTAAGATTCTCTCAGAGCTATAAGCGACGTAATACTTTTAAGAGATCAAGAACTGGCAGGCGTGCTCAGAATAAAAACAGAATTTAGGACATACTTCATCATCCTTCTTCATCCCTAGAACCTTACATGACAAGTCATAAAGGGGGGGGGGAGCAGTTTTAAAACTGTACTAAGTGATAAGCTAATATAAGTAGTAATAATTATTTTTAAATTTTATGATTAAAATTATAACCAGAAATTTTGAGTACTAAATAAATGTTACACACTATATACAAAAATATATTGTATATTGATATTATTTTTAACCCTTAATTAAAGATTAGGTACACACGCGCGCGCGCACACACACACACACACACACACACACACACGCGCGCGCGCGCGCGCACACACACACACACACACACACACACACACACACACACACACACACACACACACACACACACACACACACACACACACACACACACACACACACACACATATATATATGTATATACTAAGCCTACTTCAATTATCTGAGGATTATTTACTTATACTATTAAAACATAATTTTTTTAATAAAATCATTAGTCTACACTAACTACTACTTTTAAAACTATTGGTTCCTCTGATTAGCTATATTTAATTAAGTAAACATTATAGCCATTAGTTATACTAACTTGTATTTTCCAGTAAAATGTTACATCTATGTGAAGTTTTACATTATTTGAACGTAATTTATTTCTTCAGTATTCGTCTTACGTCATTATCCAAAATAAAGCCTTGCTAGGCTGCACGAAATAAGTGTGAGATATTTCTATGAAATGCCCAGACTATATGAAATAAGGATTTAGCTCTAACACCAAATTGAGTACCTAAAACGTTTTGTATATCTTGAATATATGATATGAGAATGAAGTTCTATCAAAAATGGAGTGTTTAGAGAGATTTTTATGTAATGTCTAAACTATATGAAATAAAGATGAAGTTTTAACACCAAATAAAGTACCTGTAGAGATTTGTATGTAATGCCTAATCTATATGAAATAAGGATGAAGTTGTAACACCAAATGGAGTACCTGTAGAGATTTGTATGTAATGCCTAGACTATATGAAATAAGGATGAAGTTGTAACACCAAATGGAGTACCTGTAGAGATTTGTATGTAATGCCTAGACTATATGAAAAAAGTATGAGGTCGTAACACAAAATGGAGTACCTGTAAAGATTAGTATATAATGCCTAGATTATATAAAATAAGGATGAAGTAGTAACACAAAATGGAGTACCTGTAGAGATTTGTATGTAATGCCTAGACTACATTAAACAAGGATGAAGTTGTAACACCAAATGGAGTACCTGTAGAGATTTGTATGTAATGCCTAGACTATATAAAATAAGGATGAATTTGCAACACCAAACGGAATACCTGTAGAGATTTGTATGTAATGCCTAGACTATATAAAAGAAGGATGAAGTTGCAACACCAAATATAGTACCTGTAGAGATTGGTATGTAATGCCTAGACTATATGAAATAAGGATGAAGTTGTAACACCAAATGGAATACCTGTAGAGATTTGTATGTAATGCCTAGACTATATAAAAGAAGGATGAAGTTGCAACACCAAATGGAATACCTGTAGAAATTTGTATGTAATGCCTAGACTATATAAAAGAAGGATGAAGTTGTAACACCAAATGGAGTACCTGTAGAGATTTGTATGCAATGCCTAGACTATGAAATAAGGATGAAGTTGTAACACCAAATGGAGTACCTGTAGAGATTTGTATGTAATGCCTAGACTATATAAAAGAAGGATGAAGTTGTAACACCAAATGGAGTACCTGTAGAGATTTGTATGTAATGCCTAAACACACTCTAACCAAATAACATGCGGTTGGAATGAGACTCATGTTATTTGGTTAGAGCCAAAGAACAAACTTAACTTATGTAGAGGATATTGAGAAATATCTTGTTTTAGAAAAGAATTGAATTTGACCTAAAACGGAAGTCATTGCAACCTTTCCCCAAGGTGGTATGCAAATATCCGGATGCTCAGTGGAGAAGGGGGTGGTTCTTGAAAAAGGGCCTTGAAGATAGAGGGAACGATCAGACTTTCTTAAGTTCTTAAGTTTGCTCGGTGAGAGAGATAGGGCTCCACCTTGTTGTAGGCTAGTATAATGTGCAGGGCTCAACAAGGAACATGACTCCTGCTCCCAAAAGAAAATACTGACCTGGCTCCCTACTACCATATACAAGATATATTTTCAACCCAGGCCTTTGGATTTCAATGGTTAGATTGAACCTGCTCAAGATAAAATGTTTATAATACAAAAAATTTCACCTGTTTACCTTATACTCAATTACATCTAGGTAGGTAATGACAAAAAAAATCAGAACACACAAGTTTAAGCTTTATAAATGAATAGCTTTAATTTAAGAGAAAATCAATTATGTTGTACACACACAAGAAAATACAACGAGTTTGTATAATTAATCTTGGAGCGCTCCACTGCCTTAAAAATCAGAAATAGGCTTACTAGCCATCTAATTAACAATTAAACACAAATAAATAACTAAAGACAAGACTAAATTTTACAACAATAACATATACTTTTGGACTATTAAGTAGTATGAAAGACAAAAGCTAAGTTTAATTTTACATAATAACATAACATAACATAAAGGGCGGAGGGCCGTTAACTGGAGGCAGATCCAAAGTTCCAAAGACCACTAACCATCAGGAGGCCATGTAAGTTAAATCAACTGTTTACTCACCAAATAGGAGTTACCACACATACACCAAGTCCAAACCGTGACAGGAAAATAGTCGTGGCACAGAACGACGCGAGCGGATCCCAAAAAGCCCCACAAGAACTTATTTCGTCTGGTGAATTCCAGTAAACACAGGTTACAGTATCTTTATGATCTGCTTCTTTTACAAATTATATCTAATCGCATTTCACTATTTCTTAAAATGTTCTGGTGTCATGAAATAGTTTAAACAACTAAAATTTTAACAGAATTGACTCTCTAATGGAAATTGTACCAATCGTCTTGTTTACTCAAACATCAAACATCAACCTCTACGTTTCCATGGCAACCTAAACAGCTGATTTTAAGAACCATACATTTCAGTGCTAACAAGTCACTCTCAAATTCAAAGTATTTTAATGTAATTGAATTTAACGTACATAAATATTTAAAACATTTAACACATAAACAAAACAGATAAGACTTTACATATTATTTTATAGATATTTGAGTAGTTAACACATTTAACACATATAACAAAACAGTTAAGACCTTACATATTATTTTACAAAATGATTTTTATGAACAAACATATATAGTTATAGTTTCTCTCAATAATTCTATCAATTTAATTTCCAAAGGCGTAGGTTTAAGTAATCTATACGTTTTTATAGTTTTTTTTTTAATTTTGATGTTAATATTGAATTAAATTATGTCAGACAAAACCAGATCAAAAAAAAATATGGTAGTAGTTCACCTTGGCCTTTTTGAATTTCGGCTCCAAATTTACCACTGTAGACTGTAAAATTTCACACGTCACAAACACCCCCCTGCCTCTAGAAAATTTCATAAATTTTCTTCACTGGATGAATTTCTTGAAATCGGCCACATGCCAGTTCCCAATACGTTTGCCTTCCAAATCAGCCAGAGTGTAAACCAAAGGGGAAACTTTCTCCGCCACAACAAATGGTCCTACATACTTAGGTGCTAGTTTTGCTGCAAAATACTGCGCTGCGTCTGACTGTGGATAATTCCTCTTCAAAACGACTCCTATTTTGTACTGCACCGGTCTTCTGCGAAGATTGTAGCGACGGGCATTCTTCCCATGAGCGTCCTTCAGCCTATCCGCAACCTCTTGATAGATGTTTCTCAGCTCTTTTAGTTTGTCACCATATCGCCTTGAATCCTCCACTGAAGGTACACTAGAACCATCGTCCAGAACCTCAAATCCTGCACCAGCAGTGGCAAGTTCTCGCCCGAAGTTCAGGAAGGCTGGTGAATACTGAGTAGTCTCATGATACGCTGTACGTAGTGCAAAGCCTATCTTGGGTATGTACCTATCCCATTCTCGGTGATTATCCTTCACGTACGCCCTCAACATTGTGACAATATCACGATTGACTCTCTCTGCGGGGTTGGCTTGGGGATGACGACTAGCATTTAGAAGGATTCTGATGTTATACTGCTTCGTAAGGTTAGTCACCGGCCCACCAGTAAATTCGGAGCCATTATCACAGATGATATAGGCTGGAATACCATACACCATGAATATATCGTCCTCTAAATGCTGGGATACCAACTTGGCTGTTGCAGCTCGTAAGACACATAAAACGGAATACTTCGTGAATGTGTCCGTAATGACCAACAGATATTTGAAGCCCTTCAAGGACCGAGGCAAAGGTCCTATTAAGTCAGCAGCTATCATTTGCCAAGGTGCATTAACGCCACGTCTGTTCCCCATCAGGCCAGCAGGAAGTTGTTGGTCGTATTTAATACGCTGACACATATTACAACGAGAAACATATGTAGCCACATCTTTCCGCATTTTCGGCCAGTAGTAGCGTTGCTGGATGCGTTTGTACGTTTTCAGGACGCCTTGGTGACCAGCAGTTGGCTCATCATGACACTCTGCCAGAGTTGATGGACGAAGATCTTTCGGAATGACTAATCTCCAGTTATTGTTTTCAAGCGTAGGTTCCATAGTATGCACGTTCTTCCAAAGTTTTCCTTCTTCAATTCGCCATTGGCTGTATTGCTCTGGGTGTTTAGAGACTTTCTGGATCATGCCCATGTACCAACGATCCTTAGTTTCAGTGGGTATGTTGATGACATCACAGTGAATTGGCTCTTCCGTATGGAGTTCAGGTGGAGTTGTCCGTGATAGTAGATCTGGTACTACGTTGTCTTGGCCCTTCCTGTGAACTAGTTGGATGTCGTACGGTTGAATTCTGAGAGCCCACCGTGCCAAACGTCCCGTTGGATCCTTCAGATTGTTTAACCAGAGCAGACTGTAGTGGTTAGTTACCACAGTGAACCTCGTACCTTCTACGTATGGTCTAAACTTTTCCACAGCCCATATTACTGCCAGGCACTCCCTTTCAGTGGCTGAATATTTTTGTTCTTGGCGGGTCAACGTGCGGCTAGCATATGCTACAACTCCTTCACCTTGCTCATATTCTTGACTGAGTACCGCGCCTACACCAACACCAGAGGCATCACACGAAATTGTGAAGGGTTTTGCGAAATCGGGGCATGACAGGATCGGAGCTGTTATAAGACAAGACTTTATGTCATGGAACGCCTTTTCTGCTTCTTCTGTCCATTCAAACTTGGTTCGCCGTCTGAGGAGTGATGTTAGAGGGTGCATCCTAGGAGCAAAGTTGGAGATAAACCGTCGGTACCAGGACGCCATGCCGGTAAATTGTCTCACTTCCTTCTGATTGCGAGGGATCGGAATGTCCACAATTGCCTTGATCTTATCTGGATCAACACGCAATCCATCGCCACTGACGAGGTAACCTAAGTACTTAAGTTCCCGTCGGCAAAACTTGCACTTTTCCCGGTTGAGGGTAAGTTTGGCTGAACGAATTCTTCTAAATATTTCTGCCAATACCTTTAGGTGCGCATCAAAAGTAGACGTTACTACAATTATATCGTCTAGATATACGAATACATTTGGCTCCAGGTCAGGTCCTAACACGGTGTCTACAAAACGTTGCCAGGTAGCAGGAGCACCACAGAGACCAAACGGCATAGTTACGAACTGAAAAAGACCACGGCCTGGAATAGCAAAAGCCGTCTTCTCCTTACTGCTCTCCTCCAGTTCGATTTGCCAATAGGCACTTTTGATATCGAGGCTTGACAAAAAACGAGCGTCCCTAAGTCTGTCTAGGATAGTGGTTACTTGAGGCAGTGGATACGCATCCTTCCGACTCACAGCGTTCACAGCCCTAAAATCCACCACAAACCTTTTACTGCCATCGGGCTTATCAAGCAACATTATAGGCGATGACCAAGCACTTTGAGACGGTTCCACGACACCCAGTTGTAACATGCGATCCAACTCTTCATTTATAAGTTGCTGACGGGCGGGTGATACATTGTAGTATCTTTGCTTGATTGGTGACGCGTCTCCGGTATCTATGATGTGCTTGACACGGTCTGTCCTGCCCAAGGTAGATGGTTCGTCTTTGAAGTGTTCTTCTAGTAGATCTTGTAGTCTTCCTCGCTCTCCAGGGGTCAGGTTGTCTTCAGAAGTAATACCCTCGATAGCACTGCAAAGGAAGGGAGTTTTCTTGGAAGCAAAATCCCATTTTCGGTTACGCAGGTCGGCTACTATGTGCATGCACTCCCAAAAGTCGATACCTAGTATCAAGGATTGTTGCAACGATGGGACAACACAAACACTCAATTGTTCCGTTCTCCCCTGCAAAGTTATGGGTAATTCTACAAAGCCCTTGACTTCATGCCTATTTGAGTCTGCAGTTTCTACAACACGGCCAGGAGTATTCTTAAGGCGGGTAGGAAATTGTTTCAAGATCCATAATCCCTTTTCTCCAAGGAAGGTTTGGGAAGCACCTGAATCTAGAAGTGCTGTAATCTCTCTACCGAACACTCTAACCTTTAAATACGGCCTAGGGTCAGACTGGAAGGTATATAAAACGTAGCTGACAGTCGAGATGTCCTTGCTATCCTGGGAGGTAGGTGTATCTACTGGGTTTCTGACTCCCAGCGTTGTCCATTTGTTTGGATTACAGCTGGTGCAGTCTCGTTTCAAGGTATTGTCCTTCCCACAGCCAAAGCAAAACTTCTTCTTAACCTTGCGACAGAATCGAAAGCGATGACCCTTCTCTCCACAGTTCCAGCAAGACAAATCTCTACGTTCTTGTAAGGGAACTCCCTGGATATCAGCCACTCGTCCCTGGGTCAATCCTCTGCGTCGACTTGTATCCATGTAGGCAAGGTCTGGTTCCAGCGTTGTCTCAGTCCTTTGAGACCGTAATCTAGTCATGCTAAGCCGGCCAGCCTCTGCTCGACGTCCCATGGATCGAAGTTGGTCTAGTGTCTGGATATTGAATAGAGCCAATCTATCTTGCAATTGAGGGTGAAGGTTGCTGTAGATTTGAGCCAGTCTAGTTGTCTCGGGAACAGAGACAGCAAGCCTCCCGTACAAACCTTCCATCGCAGCGACATAGAGATCTAGGGGCTCATTGTCTCCTTGCACTCTATTAAATATCTCCTGTTGGAGTCGTAGATCGTAATCAGCAGGTTGAAAAACTTCACGTAGCTCTCTAGTAAGTTGATGCCAAGACTGTATTCTAGTAGCCGCTGCACGATACCAGACCAATGCTGGACCAGCGAAGAGGTCGACTGCCGACTCGTAAAGCTCTTGGTAGGTTACTCCTCGGGCTCGACGGAGCTCCTCTACTCTCTCTAGAAAGGCTGCAATGCTAGCACCAGAGTAGTCAAATTTCAAACCCCACTTGTAAACGGGTACGTATCTTGGACGACAGCTCTCTTGTTCTCTTCAGAATACCGCTGATCGTCTCTCTGTTGGATGTCCTCAGGAACCTTCGCCACCAGGGAATTGTTTTGCTGCTTCTTCAAGTCTTCTCTTAGCCTCCATTCTTCAATTTTCCATTTCTCTTCCTGCTGTCGTCTCTCTTCTTGCAATCTACTCTCCCATTGTAGCTGTATCTCTTCAAGACGTTGTCTTTCTTCTCTAATCCTTCTTTCTTCTTCTTGTATTCTTTCCTTATCATTCAAAAAGGTAATGCGTGGCAGTTCTAGAGTTTTTATTTGGTCCACGAGAGAATCCTTCCGTTGATCAGTAGCTGGCCGAGGTTTACCATCACCAACCGATGAAGTATCGTCGTCATGAGTATCTATCCTGGCAGTCGACTTGGGTGTGTCCTTGAAAGAGTCCAATAATTCCTTGCACCTGCCAACTAAGCTTTCTTTGGTCTGCTCACTATCATCATCTACCGTCGCACCAACCGGAATCCTATCAGCTCGGAGATATAAGTGCCACAGGCGTGCAACAATACGATGAAACTCATTATCGTTGTAATTTCCCTCATAGTCGCTAACTAGTGCTGACAAATCCTGATACTTTCCCTCACACTCCTCTAATTCTATGTCTGTATCCAAGGAATTGACTGCAGCATTATCGATTTTGGTATTGGATGTTAAATTTTTTGAAAGCCGTTTTCTCAAATCTCCTACCGTGCCTTCAGTTGGAAGGTTCCTAACTTTCAACTCATAAATTACTTAATTTTTACGCAAGTGATACGCACTCATGTTTATATAAGATACTAAATTCAAAATTGAGACAGAAATACTCATACGTTACCCAAAATCAACACAGTATCCAAAGACGTCAACATGAACAGTACTTTATACATGAAAATCAAGACACAATATGATATTCAGAAACTAGAAATATTTTATCTCAATTTCAGTGTCACCAAAATAATGTCCAATAGCGGTGCTCTCAACACAAAATAATTTTTGTCAAAACTGCTAAACACTCAACTCAGAGCAATCTTCACAACTATCACTTAAATGACAAAGATAAAGTAAGTTTTTTTGTGTGATTTTATTTATAAACTTTTTTTTTCAAAACAATGCCATTGATTGTGCAAGGCAACAACAATAGAACAAAAATGTGCAAAAATAGTTAAAGTTCATATGCACATTAAATATATAAATATATACAAAACCATTACAAGGGACATAAACAATAAAACATACATTCAAAGCTCTTGAATTATCCAAAGATCCTGGTCCGACGTTCGGGCGCCACTTTTGCAACCTTTCCCCAAGGTGGTATGCAAATATCCGGATGCTCAGTGGAGAAGGGGGTGGTTCTTGAAAAAGGGCCTTGAAGATAGAGGGAACGATCAGACTTTCTTAAGTTCTTAAGTTTGCTCGGTGAGAGATAGGGCGCCACCTTGTTGTAGGCTAGTATAATGTGCAGGGCTCAACAAGGAACATGACTCCTGCTCCCAAAAGAAAATACTGACCTGGCTCCCTACTACCATATACAAGATATATTTTCAACCCAGGCCTTTGGATTTCAATGGTTAGATTGAACCTGCTCAAGATAAAATGTTTATAATACAAAATTTCACCTGTTTACCTTATACTCAATTACATCTAGGTAGGTAATGACAAAAAAAATCAGAACACACAAGTTTAAGCTTTATAAATGAATAGCTTTAATTTAAGAGAAAATCAATTATGTTGTACACACACAAGAAAATACAACGAGTTTGTATAATTAATCTTGGAGCGCTCCACTGCCTTAAAAATCAGAAATAGGCTTACTAGCCATCTAATTAACAATTAAACACAAATAAATAACTAAAGACAAGACTAAATTTTACAACAATAACATATACTTTTGGACTATTAAGTAGTATGAAAGACAAAAGCTAAGTTTAATTTTACATAATAACATAACATAACATAACATAAAGGGCGGAGGGCCGTTAACTGGAGGCAGATCCAAAGTTCCAAAGACCACTAACCATCAGGAGGCCATGTAAGTTAAATCAACTGTTTACTCACCAAATAGGAGTTACCACACATACACCAAGTCCAAACCGTGACAGGAAATAGTCGTGGCACAGAACGACGCGAGCGGATCCCAAAAAGCCCCACAAGAACTTATTTCGTCTGGTGAATTCCAGTAAACACAGGTTACAGTATCTTTGTGATCTGCTTCTTTTACAAATTATATCTAATCGCATTTCACTATTTCTTAAAATGTTCTGGTGTCATGAAATAGTTTAAACAACTAAAATTTTAACAGAATTAACTCTCTAATGGAAATTGTACCAATCGTCTTGTTTACTCAAACATCAAACATCAACCTCTACGTTTCCATGGCAACCTAAACAGCTGATTTTAAGAACCATACATTTCAGTGCTAACAAGTCACTCTCAAATTCAAAGTATTTTAATGTAATTGAATTTAACGTACATAAATATTTAAAACATTTAACACATAAACAAAACAGATAAGACTTTACATATTATTTTATAGATATTTGAGTAGTTAACACATTTAACACATATAACAAAACAGTTAAGACTTTACATATTATTTTACAAAATGATTTTTATGAACAAACATATATAGTTATAGTTTCTCTCAATAATTCTATCAATTTAATTTCCAAAGGCGTAGGTTTAAGTAATCTATACGTTTTTATAGTTTTTTTTTTAATTTTGATGTTAATATTGAATTAAATTATGTCAGACAAAACCAGATCAAAAAAAAATATGGTAGTAGTTCACCTTGGCCTTTTTGAATTTCGGCTCCAAATTTACCACTGTAGACTGTAAAATTTCACACGTCACATCATGCTTATTACAAGTATATTCTAAGGATATATCTTTCTCATTTCTGTATGAATCTTATTCAGGTCTTCCAGCAAAGAAGTATGTTTTCACTACACGATTCCATACATTTGAATTTTAAGGCTGCAACGGTCGGTATCAGTCTGGGGTTTTTCATGAAGTACGGACCTAGTTTGTATACTATTAATGAAACTACGGGCTTGATTTATTAGAGATAAGGCGCGTTATAAGATATATTACGCTTGTTTTAGTCCTAGCATTTAAAACTCGCAGGTTAATAGTTTGCCGGTGCTGCGCTTAGTGGTTGGAATTAGTACTTTCTCTTCTTTGTATTTTCATCGTAAAGGCAAAATTGTCATTAAACTAGTTGTTACATAATATATCGTTTATACGTTTTATAGTTTGTATTTACGAAGCAATCAATACAGAAAAATAACCCACAGATGTATCTGTAATCTTAAACTGCCAAATATCGTAATGCCTTTCAGCACAAACGACAGTCATGCCAACAGTGCTAAAGCCCCAAGAAAGTTAGTTGGTTATATTTTAAACGGCATGACAAATACAAAGGAGAGATAAATATGTACAGTACCTCAATATTTGAAACAACGCCACAAACCTTTTCAAATTAATATGAAATAATAATCTGCATTTTTTTCTACTATGATTTCTAAAAACTAAAATTCGTTATACTTTATCTTTGAACCATAAAAAATTAGTCTACAAAACTAATTTAGCTTAGCAGAATACAACTTTAAAATGGGTTGTTGTTATGATCCTAAAGTCAAGTTCATATCGATGTAAATATTTATTACCTTTCAGACTAAATAAATTTGTAACGACAATATTTTCCTGGTCCTCGTTTACATAACACGTTTATGTACACTTTGAACCTTGTTATATGATGCATTGACACTCTATATGTTTTTTATTAATAAAGGTTATCTTATTACTTTAGGAATATCCTTTTAGCTGTGGTGATAACAGGAAATATCAACAGTGAATTTGGTAGATATTCAAGTTAAAGAAAACAGACATTTCTTTAACAATCTAAAGTGGAAATACTTTTATAATTTCCCTTTTTGTAAATAACTCGTTTTGAAATATTTGTTTATAAGTCATGCTTTATAATCAATTTGGACAATTTTATTTGTATAGTTGTTCTTAAATTATCCCTCATATAAATAATTTTAATATATTTTTGGTCTTATTCAGTTTTTTAACCTATCCTATTAAAGGATACTTTCACAATATTTGCTAGTATACACTGTTGTCCTATAGTTTCCTAAATTCAAACACAAAGTATATCAGCCTAATACACAATATCATATTTCCCAAAGTATTTGGCAAGACTATATCTGACTGAATACAGCTTTACAAATTAATAATTTTCTCATTTATCCTGTTTAAATTCAAAATAAATTTATTATTTAACTTCTTTATGACGATTGTATTTCAATAATCCGAAATTATATATGATTTAAATAAAACTGCTTTTTGATGAAGTTAATAATTTTTGTATTTTTATAATTTGTATCGTTGATTTACTCTATTATTGATTAGCTAATGATTTTAGAAATACTGTACCTATAGTATGGAAAAAGTAAATGTATAATACATTTTTCTTTTTTGTAGTTTGTATTTTTAGTATATATTTTTTAAGTGGACAATCTTTCATAGTTCTGAACTGACCTTTTATCTTGTAGGAGCTGCAACAAAATAGTAAATATACAAAATATATTACAAGTCCAACGTGTTTGTGGATTTTAGAATAAATGATAAAAATTATATACATATTAAAAAAAAAGACACTTAATTAGAATAGACGTAACTTTGATTGTAAATTTATCATGCAACGACTCGGGTCCAATCCTCTGATCTAATCGCGTTCAGACATGTGTTATAAGCCACATAAAACTGTTAATGAAAAAAGTTTTTAAAAAACGTTTTTTGAATGTACATCGTGTATTAATATACAACTCAATTCAATTCAGTAATTCTGTATTCATTTGTATTCAAATGTGCATCTTATATGCCAAGAGTGCACGTTATTTAAAACACCCAATGGGACTTACTGTAGGTACAGCTATGGATGATACTGAAATGGTCTGTAACATGTAAGATGATGCACTCAGCAACTATAATGGCATAGATACCACAATCATAAAGATTGTCTTGAGTAGGCCCTTTAATAAAAGCATTATTAGGGCTCGTTGGTACAGAGAAGAATTACAAAATCTTTGTGCAACAATCTCAGCCGAAGGTAAGCTAGACTTACTTTTCATTGAGTCGTAATAGTAAAACTTATTCTCTTTCTCACTGTAAGTCAGAAGACTCCAGTGTGTCCCACCTTCCTTAAAAAGTTCAGTACTATCATTAATTGGAAATGTAATTAATATTTTCTAGATTATGGGGATTAAGATAGTCTTTGTAATCATCCATTGTCTTAATTATATTTGTCATACCAGGTGTTACCAAGTGTATTTTGCTTTGGGGACTTATTATTTTACCCGTCAATAAATCAAAATAGCTTGTTATAAACTCTACTTGCTAAGCAAGTAGGTGTCAGGATCCCTAGCTTATTTTCTTCTAGTGTGAGTCTGTTTGAAATGTTTACATTTTTATCTCTTAACTCTTTAATATTTTCTTGAATTTTTGTGTTGTCAAAACTTCATTCTCAGTATTTGTCTTCTCTTTACTAATTTTATTAACCTTACATTGTAGATTTCTATTTTGAATTTTTTAATATTTTTTTTTTTTTTTTTTACAGTGCTATCTTTATCTTTATTTAATGGAGATTTATAATTGCTATGTACTTCTTTTGAGTGGGTGTAAGACCTTGTTTTATGATTTGGACTAGCAGTGTTTGTTACGAGAACCATGCTTCAAAAGCTTAAATATAAAATCAGATGACTATTTATAACCTCTTAGTATAAATGTAAGTTTTTTAGTTCTTAATTTGTACTAAGATCATTACCATTGTACGTATATGGGTGGGCGGGTGGGTCAGTACCACCGTACGTGTATGGGTGGGTGGGTGGGTCAGTACCACTTAAACATATTTTAACTTATTTTATTTTAAGTAAAATTATTGGCAGAGTGTTATTATTATTGCTGGATACGTGGTAAGCCAAATCAACTTGCAACAATGAGCAAAGTGACAGATGCATAACAATGAGTCACATAGTTCACCAACTGGGCCTGTTGCTATTTTTCTGCCTGTTCAAACAGCCAAACAAACAGGTTTCTGTTTAGTGCTAGTAGACTGCTCAGTAAAGTAGTGCACCTCTGTGATGGCTTTTAGTTATATTATTTCAGTTCTTAGCTTAAGTAATACTCACTGTTTTTACTTTACAGTTCAAGTTAATGCAAAACTGTGGTTTTATACAAAACTATAATGTTTCATTTGTAACAATTGTTAATTGTTGCATTATAATTAAATTAGAAAATTGTATTTAGAAAATGTTAAATATTGTAAGAACTGAGAGGTTTAGGAGTTTGGTATGTTTTCCAAAAGTCTTCGATATAAATTCTCCAAGTTTTGAGAAAAATTCTAAAAATTTCCCTTTCAAATAAAAAAGTAGTTTTTCCCATATAAAATAGTTAAATAACAAGTATTTTCACGTCTGTTAATTTCCTGTCAATTTCATGCGACATGTTTTCTGAAGGCAACATGTTTGGTGAGCCTTACCTGTTCAGATGTCCTGGTTTAGAGGGTTCTAATTGGTTGATTTAGCTTCTAGAGTTAAGAGGGGGTAAGTCCGTGGGTCGAAGCGTGCGGCTCTTCGGTCAGTTCTGCGAAAACTTCCTTAGTGTGACCACGTGCGATCCTCTTTCGAGTACGCGGTGACTTTACCGTTTCGGTGTTACTTTTACCATAGCGGCAATTTTTCTTAGTTCGCTTGTGAGTGAGTGATTGAATGCCAGTCGAGCTTTGTTGTGGTCACTTTTGGATTCGAAACCTCCAGGACAGCTACGTAAGTAGTTTTTACAAGTTTCCTTTTGTTAGAGATTTTCAGTAGGGTTTTAGTAGATAGGGTAAGATCCACCAAGCATGCGCGGTTAAACTTGTTCTGGTTTGAAGTCACTCTTCTAGTTACAAATTTTTAGAGTGTTTTTGATTTCTGTCTAAAACTTTGTAAGTAAAAGGAAAAATGTTTCAAGTCACTAAAAGCTGGTTATTTCTTTTGGTTCCAGATTTCCCGGAGGCAATTTTAAACAATTTAAAATTTTAAATCAATTTAAAGCAATTTTAAAGAATTTAGAAAATGTATTACAATTTTGAATTTTGGAATTTTTTTATTTAAAAGTTTAAAGAAATTTGTTAAAAAAGTCAAATAAATAAAAAAGGTTCTGGTCTGAAGATATTTAATTTATAATTTTAAAAGAGTTGTTTTAATTTATTTATGTTCCATTGAGTCAATAAAAGAAGAGATTTTTATTTTCGTTTTTATCATTATTTGTAGAAGAAACCAATTTTTATTTGTTGAAGTAATTTATAAGAAGATAAATAAAGAAAAATTTTTATCATTGAAGAAGTTTTTATTTTAATATCTCATTTAAGTTTGTTCAATATATCAAAAATAAATAGTAGCTAATATAAGGCTACACATTACATTACAAAACATGTGTTTTCATTGTGTTCAAGTGAGTACCGTTATTCAGTAGCTATATTATAATTAACTAATATAGGTTAAGTTAACTTTTTTTCCGTCAACAGTTCTTCTTTCATAAATGTGCTATGTACATTTCAAAGCGTAGAGCTTCATCATCAGGCTTTCCAAAAACGTCACATTTACATACTAAACATTAAAAACATTTAAAATATAAACTAAAACACTCAAACATATTAACACAGTACATTTGCCGGCCGGCGATGTATTTTTTAGTATGTTTTAGTATGTATGTATGTTTTAGTTTATATTTTAAATGTTTTTAATGTTTAGTATGTAAATGTGACGTTTTTGGAAAGCCTGATGATGAAGCTCTACGCTTTGAAATGTACATAGCACATTTATGAAAGAAGAACTGTTGACGGAAAAAAAGGTAACTTAACCTATATTATTTCTATAATATAACAGTTCTGGAGGCTAATAAAACAAAATGAATAAATATAATTAACTGTTCACTTGATTGTTATGAATGTCGGTTCCTATAATTAATTAAACCCTATACTTCAATCACAAAAACAATACTTATGCCAAAGCTGATTTGTCCTTCCCCTAAATCAAACTTTACCAGGATAACATTTAGACAATTTTTACTGCACTGGGCCCCATAACGATTCACAATTAAAGTTACAGAACACACTTTAAATACTGGACGAGTGAAGGAAAACATCGTACTATATCAGACAGGAGTTACAGAACATCTATACTAAATTCCTATTGACAACAACTACATTATAAATTTAAAATAGCCGATATAATTATTTTATTTTTGTTATATAAAATTCATTGTCTCTTATTAACAACTATAGTCTTTCGGTTTCATGTACTATGATTTTCCCAAAATGATTTATTTTTAGATATTTTAGTTTGTAATTCAAAACTACATTCATTAGAGTAGTTAATTTGTTGTTACATTGCCTATATATATATATATATATATATGGTTTATATACAACCTTCACCACTTGGTACATCATGTAGCCTAGAAAATGCGTACAAATCCCTACAGGTACTTCGTTTGGTTGTACAACTGCATCATAATTTCATATAGTTTAGGCATTACATAAAAATCTCTCTAAGCACTCCATTTTTCGTTAGAACTACATCCTTATTTTATATAGTCTAGGCAGTACATACAAATCTCTACAGGTACTCCATTTGGTGTTACAACTTCATCCTTATTTAATATATAGTCATGAACTTGTTCATTACCACTGTACGTGTAGGGGTGGGCGGGAG
>JAQJVL010008193.1:0-20721 GCA_035578905.1 Stictocephala bisonia
CCTTTAAACTCGTGTGTACATCATTTCTGTGCCGACAGTAAACTTATTGCTAGTAGTCAATTGATATTACGTTAAATGATAAAATTAAAATTGTATTATAGCCAACTCTAGATCTGAGCCTCTAAATAAAATCGCATTGTTATATTAATAGTCTAATAAATTAAAATTGTTTGCTAATTGTGGGAATTAGTTTAAAATTACTTTATCTCAAAACGATGTACTGAATATTATACTTATAAAACACTCTAATGTGTAAAACTGTAATAACGTTTGTCTGTACTACGAAGAATAGTGAACAGTTTACGGATTGGAAAATAAATCAAATCTGGCGACTACCTCTGCAGACCCAAGAAAGAGATTTCAGGCTTAGCAAAAGTGACTTTATCAGGGTTCACGCTAAGGCCAGCGCTACCCAGGCGCTTCAGAACTTCTTCCAGATGTTTAAGGTGTTCCTGGAACGTCTCACTGTAGACGAGAAGATCGTCGAGATAATTAAAGACATATTTGAACTTCACATCATGGAAGATGGAATCCAACAGCCTGGTCAGGGTCTGGGCTCCCACAACTAAGCCCATAGACAAATGAGCGAACTGATTAAGGTTCTAAGGAACACAGAAGCTGGTGACATGCCTCGATTCCTTAGTAAGAGGAATCTGATGATAGGCCTGGTGGAGATAAAAAATGCTGAAGAATTTAGCCTTACCGCACCATTCAATCCCTGAACGCAGTCTGGAAGGAGTACTGAGTCGACGGACACCTTGGTGTTCAAACGCTGATAGTCAATGACAAGCCTAGACTTCCCATTAGGCTTAGGGACCAGGAATGCCGGACTGGCGTATGCTGAGCGGGAGGGTTCGATGACTCCCTGCTCAAGCAGATCATTTATCATGCGCCGAAGAACTTCCATCTTGGGCGGAGCAAGTTTGTATGGGTGGGAGCGTACTGGCACAGTGTCAGTCAGATGGATCTCATTCATACTCCAGAAGACGAGTAACTCCCAGTTTGGAAGTCAGCACATCAGGGAAGTGAGAACACAACTCCCTGATCTCTGCTGCGGGGGAAGATGACCAACTGGATCCACCTTAGATTGTTCCACCTCACAATCTACCTCTCGGACTACAGAAGACACAGAAGAGCAGTCTCCAAGAGGAACCAGTACCCTGCGATAAAAACAGAAAAAGCAGTGTTGGTTCTGCAGATCCAGAACGAAACCACACTTGAAAAAGAAATCCGCTCCTAGAATGATAGGTACACTGAGGTCCTTGGCAACCAGAAAGTTGAATTGTATTCTGGATTGTTGGAGATAGTTTTTTCTGTTGCCTGGTTATGTAATGGATTAGTTTTACCAAGGAAGCATAACTTAAAAGTAAAGGAAACTTTTTGGGAAATATTGGTTTGATTAACCATTGAAAATGTTTTTTCCAATTACTTTTGAACAAATCAATTTAGATCTGACATTTTGACAAAAAGAAGTGACAGCTCAAAATACAACTGATTTTTCTAATTATTCTGATCGAGAAACAGGTATTAGAAATTAAAAAAGATAAACAAGTATAATACACTGACTTAAAACAAGATAAATAACTACACCCCAACTTTATCCCTAAACATAAACTAAGTAAAAAGATCACCCCAGGGGCAGGTCAATCAGTTTGGTCTGCCATTTTGATTTATAGGGCAGAAAAATGTGACTAAAGGGGAAGGAGGAAGGATACCAGTGTACCTGTATGGGTGGGTCAATATCACTGTACGTGTATGGGTGGGCGGGTGGGTCAGTAACATTGTACGTGTTTTGGCGGATGGGTGGGTCAGTAACATTGTACGTGTATGGGCGGATGGGTGGGTGAATACCACTGTACGTGTGTGAGTGGGAGGGAGGGCCATTCCCACTGTGTGTATAGGAAAAAAAAAATGTGAAAAACAACCAGTCTTGGACCTGAAGAATTAGCCAATATCTCCCCAGTCCACAGTCAAGAATTCTATGGACCAAATGGAACCTTTTACTACATTTGAGAAAAAATGTACATTGGCAGTGGTGTTGACCCGCCAGCCTACATATACATGGACAGTGGTATTCAAGAAAATGTGGGTTTCTTCATTTTCAACTAGTTTAAGTTAGAAGTTAAACATTACCAAAACTAACAAATTAGTTAAAAAGTTAATATAAAAAGTAACGATTAACTTTATTTGTTGATTTTAAAAAATACTTAAATCCCAAATATGGGAAAAGCACACATCCCGCATTGGAAACTAATAGGGTTATTTATTTTATAATGAGACATTTATGTTTTTGTTTTCACTATCACAAGTATGGAATATAAATACATATTTATGCAACAATGGCCCTCCAGAATGCATTGTGACTTCAATAACATGTGGCTGTAGCTAATTTATTATGTCTGGATATTTATTTTGGGGCACTATTCCATTTCCCCCTAGGTAACTTATAATGAAACTAACATAAACTGGCCTAAAATAACCTAACCTACCTAGGCTAACCTAATCTTACCTACAATAATATAACGTGATCTAACCTACCTAACACGTATTTTTTGTTGAATATCTTAGTTATTGAATATCGTATGATGAATCAAATGTCATATTCTATTGCAATATGGACGCAATCTTCGTAAAAAAGTCCACTTGTTTCGTCATCATCTTCATGTTGGTTCGTTTTCTGTAAAAAATCGTTCCAAAATGTACCGGGGTTTCAGCTAAAAACAGTATGTTACGATCAATCTTCCATAAGAAAACTATGAAACTGATTGTTTCATAAAGATTTTATAGATAAAATGAACACTCATATTGTCAGCATAAATGTATCTCCAACATCTCAAAATTCTAAAGGGCATTATCAACTCTTTCACATCAATCTTCACAGCTCAAGTCCTTTAGTGGGACACAGCAAATTTCCAACACAAAACCAACATCGTGACAGATTTCAATTTAAGTTTTTTAGAGTAAATAGTTTTTTCAATGGTAATTCTTTTAACATTTGTGTGGTCAAGAAGAAAACTCAAATTCAACCTCACAAAAAACAACACCCTTCAAAATTGGCCTGAGCAAATTAACAAAAAGAAAATAAATATCAATTCGGATAACTTGAATCTAAAAATATTAAACCGAAGCACTGAACACTTACCATCAAGATTAGACCAATGCAGCTAGTTTTGGAAGTGATCGATCATGATTTGTGTTTTCTAACAGAACAAAACATCTAATGAGATTGATAGGGTTAAACCTGGGCCTGCATGTTGTTCCCCATCACTGGTGTGACGTCAGGCTGAGCGGCGGATCTGTATTGCGCTGTCTGTCACGAGCTTCCTTCATTCACTGCCTTAGTAATATGTGTTTAACAATATTGACAGTTCACGTACTAAGGTTTAGCTGGGTTACTGTTACTGCTACAATTGTATCGTGATTGGCAAACGAGTGGGCTAAAATTAGTAAAATGCAGACTATTTTCTCTAGTCTACGAGTTTTAAAACTGTGTAAGTGCTGTATATTATTCATTTGTACATAAAATGCCATTAAAATGTTCTGTTCCTGTATTAAATCGGTATTTAAATTTCGAAAAGATGAATCTCTTAAACAACAATGGATTCGGTCCATACACGAATCCGCGACACAGGAGCGCCTCCGGATAGGGGTGGGGAGGCGCTCCTGTGTAATAATTCCTACCAATCTAATATCACAACGGCTACTATCATAATGACTTTGTTATGTGTCAGTATGATAGTATCCTAAACATTAAATAGGAAACGCTGTGGAAGCTACTAACGACTGCCAACCGCCTCTCCCCGTGATGTCACGCCAATAGCATGCAGGCCCAACAATAACAATATTACTTATGCCCATTATTGCAGAAAAAGAGCTCAGAAAGGAGGTGTATTTATTCTATTTGAAATTAATTTAAATCAGTCAAAATATCCCCCATAAATGTTTTTGTAAAATTGTCCCAGGATAAACAATTTTGTTCGATTAAATGAATAATTGATTCTTTTAAATTTCTATTAATAGGTATTTCTAGGCCACCATCCAGTAATGTTTAAAAATTTCTCAGTGGGCTGATTAATCTCATTGAAACTATGCAAAAATGTAAATGTAGGAGATAAAAATATTAATGTTTTAATTGAAATAATAACTATCTTGAATATAAAAAGATGCTTAAGAGTAATGGATTTTGTTATTTTGTATATTTTCCAACTAGAGTTACTGTGAATACAGAAATGGCAATAGATAACGTTTTTAATAACATTGAAAAGAGTAAAACAAAAGTAGGAGTAGTCAGTCATACTCCTTTCTGACCGTGACAGACAAATTGTTGAACTTATTAATATATTTTTAACAAAGGCAAATTTTGAACACAAACAGAATTTCTCACGTGCTAATGTTAATATATTTTTCTATTGGCTAAAGAAAATTTGTTAGATGTATTTTGAGAAGAAATATTAGACAATTTTATTTTCTTAGGAATCTAGTTAGTGAGCATATCATGCGTATATTGTACATAGCACTAATTCAGTCTAGATTAACATATGGCATCCAACTATGGGGAGGAGCAGCTAATAATTTAATTGACCCATTAAAGAAAACTCAGAAGTATTATATTAGAATTATATTGTTTAAATGTAAGCGAGAACCTTCATTTCCACTTTTTCAGGCACTAAAATCCTACCCCTTAAACATCTTATTATATTTAAAGTGTTAAGATTATTTTATATTAAAAGCGGAAATGATGCTACAAACCAATTCAGCTTTAAAACCAGAGCTTCTTCTCAGGGATTATTTATACGACCTAAGGTTAAAAAAGCAGTTTTTAGAAAATCATTTCTCTTTTTAGGACCCAAAATATTTAACTTGCTACCATACGGTGTTAAGCATAATAGTAATTTAAAACACTTTCAGTTTAATGTAAGAAAATTTCTTTTACAAAGAAATCACTTAATTGACTTTTTTCAAATATTACAATAGTATAGCATATTTAAATAATTAATAGCCTAAGTTCCTCTTGATTATTATTTTATATGCTGTGAAAACCCTTAGTCATAGTATCCTTTTGTAAGTTCCCTTAGGAACGTATTTTGCAAGTAAATGTACATCAGCCGCCCAATTGTATTATCATACTGTATTAAGAAACACATAATATATGTATATGTATGTGCACTACCATATTAGATACTCTTCATATAATATATATTCACTGTACTATAGTATGTATATATTGGTATTGTATTATTTCTATTTTAATTATGTTTATGTATAAATTACGTATTATTATATAAATTATGTGTAAGGTGTTAGTGATAAGTCACTCAAATTTGAAATGAACACCAATTATACTACTCAGCCTACCTGTGTGTGTGAGTGCACGTGCGTATTTGCTGTTATCATTTTTTTTAAAACAATCTTACATAACAAAGTGAAAGGAAGAAAGTTTGGGCCAGTTAGTTACCTGGTACCATTTATTTCCATTTACATTGATGAATTAACCACTGTGATCACAGTGTTAATTCATCAAGCAAGCACTCTTCTTTTTTTTATAGGAGAGGTTGATCTCCTTTTTAAACTTACTCTGCCCAGTCCCCATAAACTATTGATCTTTGCGGGGACTTATTCAGACAGAGTAAGGGGGGCAAACTAGTAGAGTACAAAGTGAATATTACTGATAAATACAGTAAACCTCGTTTTATCCGGACCCAAATTATCCAGATTCCGGTTTATACGGATCAGCTGACCGATCCCCCGATGGACGGTGAGTATTTGTTTTCTAAAGTTGTTACACCGTCGTAGAAATATTAAACGTCGTTCTCTCATGGCAGTGCCGGCGATAAACTCATCACAGCTGTGTTCCTTGCATAGTATGATATACATGCACGTATGCAGCCATGGTTCCCGGTACACAGCGAAACTGTATGTACTGTATTGTATTTGCTCTTGGGCGATCCACATGGAGTGCTAGCGTTGCTGGCTGTCATATCGCATGCTTTTTATTGTTTCAATTAGTTGCTGCTGAGTTGCGTACGTAGACATTTAAAGTTATAGTACGGCAATGAATACGCAAACACTGAATAAATACTTCCTAGTGTGACAGTAAACGTTATTAAATGCTAGTTTATATGGTATAAAGCTGGTTTAATCATATCAACTTCCTATCCAGACATTTATCATTGTCCAGACCATCTTAGTCACAAGAATAGTCAACAAAATGTAGGCTATTGTATGGATTGCATCATGTAGATTCAGCTTTTTGTTGTTCATTTACATAAAAACACTGACTTTGCTTAAGGTTAGCAATGGTGACGTATTTTTATCAGGCGTTCTTTCAGTTTCAGTAATCTCACACAAATGAAGCAAGGCCGGACCGTTTGCGTGCCTCTATGAAGTGTACATAGCCTATTGTACCATGTCTGCGTCTTTTACCGATATTTACCCAATTTTTATCATGTGTTTTTTGTATCCAGATCGGGATACCACTACATTAGTCCAGATAAAACGAGGTTTACTGTACTTCCAGTCCAAACCGGATTCGAACCAGCACTAACTCTAACCCAGGATCATACTTTCCTAACATTGCTGATATGACTATGGACATTGAGATCATTGCTAACTGGACCTTAAGGCAGATGACTGAAACTGAATGAGAACAAAACTTAAGCTATTCTCATTGGAACTTACAGACTTAGGTTCAAATCAGCTCTTATTAATAAAACATAAAAGTGTGTACAAAAAAAGTTTCAGGTGAAAAAAAAGAAATAAGTAAGGATACCATAAAAATATATTCTAGAAGTTTTGAAATAAGTGCTTTGCCAAAGATGTTGGCTTGAGAATGAAACGATGACTGATCATGTATATAACAGGATTTGTAATATGTACTTTGCCAGTGAGGTTGGCTTGAGAAGTAACGATGACTGATCATGTGTATAACAGGCTTTGTAATATGTACTTTGCCAGTGAGGTTGGCTTGAGAAGTAATGATGACTGATCATGTGTATAACAGGCTTTGTAATATGTACTTTGCCAGTGAGGTTGGCTTGAGAAGTAACGATGACTGATCATGTATATAACAGGCTTTGTAATATGTACTTTGCCAGTGAGGTTGGCTTGAAAAGTAACGATGACTGATCATGTATATAACAGGATTTGTAATATGTACTTTGCCAGTGAGGTTGGCTTGAGAAGTAACGATGACTGATCATGTGTATAACAGGCTTTGTAATATGTACTTTGCCTGTGAGGTTGGCTTGAGAAGTAACGATGACTGATCATGTGTATAACAGGCTTTGTAATATGTACTTTGCCAGTGAGGTTGGCTTGAGAAGTAACGATGATTGATCATGTATATAACAGGCTTTGTAATGCAGAAGATGTTATACACTGGCCATTATGGGACCGAACCCCCGGCCGGATAGCTGTTTGACCGGTTAATCCAAAGTACATGGGAATTACAGTAACCACTTCGTTTCCGCAAAGGTTATGTCAAGAAGAGTTACTGTGATAATTCTCGTGAAATCGCAGATAATGGTACATTAGCGGTATCTTACTTAAATGAGAGTTTGGAGGATACGTTCTTAGGGATACAATACTGTAACTATAAAATGTAGTAAAATGTATTGTGTACTACTGTACTATATATTTTAAAATTTTAAGGAAAACGTACAGTAAACATTTCACAGTGTTGTACAAGTAATACAGCTTATGCAAATAAATAGTATATTATGTACAATAAACAATACTGTACAATGCATGAGTCACCCTGCTCAACTGACTAGATTTAAGTAAACAAACCCAAAATTGCTCAGTGTGTGGCAACCTGTTGATGACTCATCGTTTGTAATAAGCAGCCAGTAGATCCGAGCCGGTTAAGAGATTGTCTACTGTACATACTTTGCCAGCAAGGTTGGCTTGAGAAGTTATGAAATTAGATCATGTGTACTTTCCATCAGATTATACTACACATCAGATATAATACTTAATAGGGCTCTAAACCTCCGCTCTGAGAAGCGTAAAAACTGCTTTGCGCGGTCCAAGATACTGACTTTATTTACTGTCGTAAAATTATAAATGAAGTATATATTTGAAGATAAAGACATTTTTTACTCAAATCGCTTTTTAAAATTTTTGAATTCTCCTTAATTTCGATTTTATAGGTTATTGAAGTTACCCAATATTCAAACTAGTGCCAAAATAAAACTGGAGCTGTTATCGAAATTTTAAAAAGCGATTTTAGTCAGAAATTTATCTAGTTTCAATTTAGTTTTGGTTTCAGATCGATATCTATAAAGCTTTAGCCGCAATATAGGACCGCGCAAAAGCCTGCATTGTAAAAAATGCAGTGATTCGTGAGATCCAAGTGGCGAAACCCCGAACTTCTTAGTCGCGGATGGATTTCACTACTTCATACGTAAAAACCTTTCTTCATTTAACTTAACATCGATGGATACAATGTAGGCCAACAATGACTGATATCAGTATTATTTTACAGATTGATTTACTCACTTAGAGTTAGTCTATTTACTTATTTGTATGGCTTATTTCGTTTAAATTAAAATGTGCGTTCCCATGTGGTTCCTGATATAATCTAACCACAAAGTAAAGAATAAAACGTTTATTCGTCATGATAGTGCACAATATTTACTATGTCATGACAAATACTGTAATAATCATCTATATACAACATGTCTATGAAATAAATCATATAAAATACATTAACGAATGCGTACAGTAAAAATATTAATTCAATGATTCCGGCTTGATCAAAGCAATAATTAATTCTAAGTCACTATTGACCTCTATTTTATTTTTAAAATATAAATACAGTAATGTTAACTTGTAACTATTAATTTATTATAGTTCATTAATGTTGAGGTAGAAAAAATGCTAGGTCATTTATTTGTAATTTTATAAGAAGGTAATTTCGAAGCAAATATTTTTCCTAAACGGTAACAAGGGCAGAAAAATATGACAGCCGTGGGACGGGCCGGCAATCCTTTTGAGAACTTTGAAGTCATGGGGCAAGGTAGTGTTTGGGAACCTTGTACCACTCCCGGTGTCTTCCGTTGAACACCCAATTAGAAGACTTAGAACGGTAAAACTTGACATAAGTGATTTTTAAACATTGTGCAATGTGAAGAAAAATAATAAAATATGAATTTAAAAACGTTTTCTTAATTAGCATAGTACGTGTTGGTAGATGAATTTAATACAATATTAATATAAACTGAATAAATACAATGGTGACCGATTAAGGTAAACTTGGTTTACCGAAATCGATCACCGTAACATTCGTCGCCTACATATTGCACTTATTTTTTATAAATACAGTTAAAGTATTATACTGTATGAAATTTGCATTGTGTGACGTTCACTTGTGCATTGAAATAAGATTGTTAAACTATTATTAAATTGCTCAAATAAGATGTTCTGTTCGGATTTATTTTGTATTGCTAGGGTAGTACCCATGATCAACTTGGGCAGTCTCCGTAATGGGCTTGGCTAGCACCCGTGATCAACATGGCTAACACTAATGATCAACTCGAGTAGTACCCGTAATAAACTTGGCCATCCACCGTCATGGACTTGGCTAGTACTCGAGGCTAGTCAATAATTAGTGCCTAGTCAAGTAGATCACAGGCGCTAACCAACGTAATCACTGGTGATTACACAAGTTCAGTTCACCAAGGGTGCTACTCATAGTAATTATGGGTGGCTACCTAAATTGTCCGTGTTCTACCTAAGATTATTAGAGACCCTACCTACTAAGTTGACCACAGACTCTACTCAAGTTGACCACGGGTCCTACGCAGAGTAATCACTGATACTATCCGAGTTGACCATGGGTGCTACCCAAGATTATCACACTCAAGTTGACCACTGGTGCTACTCCAAGTAGTGACTGATAATACCCAAGTTGACTACAGATACTACCCAAGATAATTAGGCATGGTTACTCAAATTAATTACGGTTTCTCCCCTAGTGGCTACTCAAGTTGACAACCAGTGCTACCCAATGTAATAAGGGGTGGCTACTCAAGTTGACCATGGGTCCTACCCAAATTATTCACAGGTACTACCCAAGTTGATCACCTGTGATACTTAAAGTAATCATAGGTACTACTCATATTGACCACTGTTAAGATAATTACAAGTCCTAAGTTGACCACAGGGTCTATTCAAGGTAATCACAGGTGACTACCCAAGTCCTGTCCACCAGAGATCCTATCCTACTCAAAAAAAAATCACAAGTACTATCTAGGCCTAAGTTGACCGTGGGTGCTACCAAAGACAATCCCACATATTGACCACGCGTCCAACCCAAGGTAGTCACGAGTGGCTAGCCATGTTAACCACGTTTTATAATCAAGGTAATCACAGGTACTACCCAAGTTGACCATGGGTTCTACCCAAAATAATTACAGATACTACCCAAGTTAATCACGAGTGGCACCCAAGGTACAACCCATGTTGATCACGTTTTGAATGTATGTAACTGTTCTTAAAAGATCAATTTATTATATTATTACTATATTATTTATTATATTATTATACTTGCAAATAACAGTGACTTTATAAAATTTCGAATTAGCTAACTCATGTATCTGTATATTATAATACTCTGGTAATTGGGTTATTTAAATAAAATTATTTATTATCAATTAATTTTTCAAGCATTTTTTTAATATTTATTAGGAATAACATTGATTTGTTTCTAAATATGTTTTAACATCAGCTTTAATCCACGCAATAAAATCATATCCTATAAACGACAAATACATTCATTGGTAAATAAATGTTTAGCGCTTATCTACTGTGGTGCCAAAATGGATGAGTCCAAACTGCTTAGACAGGTGAGGACAAACGACTCTACTCATATAAAAAACTGAGACCAAAGTACTGTGTGAATTGCTGAGTTCAAACTGGTAGACTACGTGAGCCTAAACTACCCCGAACATACATGTCAGGTAGGTGAGCCCAATCTGCTTTGAACGTCTAAAGTTATATGTTCGAAATTGATATAAGCTCGCAGCAGTTTCTGTCTTTTAAATTGTTGGTTATTTTTAACAGTCGTGTTTAAAAAAATCGTAATATTTAGTAATCTGTGTATGCCTAATTGAATCATATTAAATTTATCACTCCTAAAATACTGTGAAATATTTATCAGTAAAACTAAAATCTTTGAAAAGTAATTGTGTAAGAACTGTTGTCGAAGTAAAATAATTGCTTTTCTCATGGCAGTGGGAAAATTGAGCAAGATTATAATATATTATTTTAATTATAATCGATATCATTGATACGGTTCGCTTCGGTTTTACTCTCTGTCCGCGAAAATGTTTGATGCAACATAATGTCTGCTTTTTGAAACCAAATTGTCCCCGTAGTGTTATTGTTGGGTCTTCGCCATAGCTGGTGAAGGTCAGAACCCCCAGGCCCTCTACTCTTCGGGTGAAGGGGACAGTGTCAAGTTAGAAGGGAGAAGCAACGGACGCACTCAGCTCCGTCCTCCTTCTAATTTACCTCATTTCTATTCCATTTTTTAACTTTCATAATTATTATAGATTAGTTTCCGGTATTATATTCAATGTTTTATTCATTCATATAAATTATAACAGTTCATATTAAGTGTTTAATAAACAGTCATTTTTACATTCTATTTTCATTATTTTATTTTTAACCTACTAATTAACCACTGCTGCGCATCAGCACGCAACCGAACATGGTCCTCCGGGCCGGATTCTAATCAAATTTCATAACTTCACGTAACTACTAAACAACATACAGTCAGTGCGAGTAGTGAAATCTTTGTTCATCAAGTGTTGTGTTAAATTCAGTGTTAACATCAGTTACAACACACATAATCACAATTTAACTACCTATAAACAGTAACAGTGTCTAGTGAGACTTAATTTCAATCTCATCGCATCTTTACTGCAACATTGAAGAGTACTATACAGCAGTGAAACCAGGGCATGCCTTCGACATTCGACAGTCAGCCTACAGCAGTCTTGCAGAGTATCGATCGACCGACACTCCTTCGGGGAAGACTTGCCATTGTCCCGGGCTCCTGTCGTCGCTTCTCAAAGGACACCGGATCGACCCTTCGTAAGTGCCTCTCACAATAACTTTATAACCTTACAACCTTCCTAAACTTCCAACCCAAGACAACCCCTACAGTTAGCTGATATTGATTTTACATTCACTCTCCCTTTCAAACGTACTCAATAGTTTGTTTACATTGCCCTGCCATTAGTTAGAATTATTAGAACTGTCAAACACAATGGAAGATCTTAAAGCATTAAAATCCAAAAGAAGTCAACTGAAATCAAAATTAACACGCTTTAGATCATATTTAACACGCTTTAGATCATATTTAGAATCAGACAACACCGCCCAATTAAAATTAAGATTCAAGGATTTTGAATCACTATTATCAATCTTCGATGAGGTACAAAGCCAAATCGAAGCCATAAAAGAAGAACAAGACAATCAGGATGACAAGAGGGAAAACTTTGAAAATTCTTACTACGAATTAGCAACTAAAGCAGATGATATACTATCCACATGATCAATAAACAGTCAATCACACAATATAAATGGATAAGCAAATTCCACATTTAGCACAGGCTGCTCAGTTAAACTGCCAGCCATTAACCTTCCAAAATTCTCAGGCAACTACGAGGATTGGATACCATTTTATGATTTATTCCAGTCCCTTGTACACAATAATGAATCACTATCAGATGTAGAAAAGTTCCACTACCTAAAAACATCTTTGCATGACACTGTAAAACCCATACTTTCTTCACTGAAAGCGTCATCACAAAATTACTCCACTGCATGGCTCCTTCTAAAAGATATGACAACAAGCGAATCATAGTCAACAAACACATAGGTTCGTTACTAAATATACATCCAATTGTCAAGGAGAGTTCTACTGCTTTGAGAAACCTTCTTGACACAACAAACAAACATTTGAGGTGTTTAAAAAGCTTAGGTCAGCCCACAGACAGTTGGAATACCATCCTAATATATATATATTAAGTAAAAAATTAGATATATACACACTTAAACACTGGGAAACTCAAAACATCACACAAGAGTTGCCCAAAATGCAAATTTTCTTAGAATTTCTCAACAGTAGATGCCAAATCCTTGAAGCCATCAACCAATCTAAGACAAATAACCAACCCCAGTTAAGAGCAACGAATACAAAGCAGAGACAATCCAAGGGTAGCTTTGAGAGTCGTAAAGAACCCTCATGTTGAGCCACTTGTCAACAAATGATAGATGTAGTTTATGCAGTGCCTCTAGTCATAAACTGTTCAGATGCCCAAGATTTCTGGCAAAAACGTCTCAAGAACGTCCAAATGCAATAAAAAGCCTCAGTTTGTGTACCAACTGTCTCAACAAGGGACATAATAACTCATCATGTTTGTCTGGAACATGCAAAATCTGTTCGAAACGTCACAATACTTTATTACATGTTAATTATAAAGACATTGTACAGCCTCAGCTATTACCTAAGGACATAGCTGATGCAAAAAGGTTACTAAGCATATAAAGTAAAAAATACCTAAGGACTAAGCAAAAATGATACATCAACTGTTCCAAAAGCAGACACTGTTTTATTAACCTCTAAATCTTCAACTACCTCAAATGTACTACTATCTACAGCAGTAATCTATGTCCAAGACAGTCACGGTAGCAATCATCTCTGCCGTGCCTTATTGGACAATGGATCCCAAACCAACCTTATTACCAATAAAATGGTACACATACTCCGTTTAAAGAAATCCAATAAATCCATTAACATATGTGGGATTAGTAACAAACCATCTTACACAACAGGGAGTGTGACCTGCAACATCGCATCCAGATGTACAAGTACAAGGAGTAGTTGGAGTTCCAGGCCATCCCAACAATAACTCAAGACATGCCAACATCACAAATAGATACGTCAGCATGGGAATTACCTCCATGGGTCCATCTGGCCGATCCTGACTTAGGAAGTTCGGGGCCAATTGATATGCTGCTAGGTGGAGAAATATTCTTCAGACTGCTGTGTGTTGGGCAGTTTATTCCAGCACCAGGAGCTCCCATCCTACAAAAAACGTTGTTGGGATGGATAGCTGGAGGCAAGGTTGCCTCATATGAATCCAACCAATCATCTCTATGCCTGCTAGCTACAACAGACAAGCTTCACTCTCACGTTTAGGGTTTTTACGTAAAGACGTAAAAACCACTAAACGTAATGAATAAGGCCGATACATAGTAAGCTTGCCACTAAAAGATAATATTCATGAAATAGGGGACACCTACAATCAAGCTCTTACTCGACTACAAAGTACAGATAGAAAACTAAAAAATAAACTCAATTTAAAAGCATCCTATAATTCTTCCAGCCATATCTCATCTGGTAAGTTAAAAAATCGAAAAGGAACACTTAAACTGGCACTTCATTCCACCACACTCCCCTCATTTCGTTGGTCTGTGGGAGGCAGGTGTAAAGTCAATGTTACCAAAAAAGAGTAGTGAGTAATGCTAATTTAACCTTTGAACATGTGTACACAGTTCTAACAATGGTAGAGGCATGTCTCAATTCTCGACCACTCACACCCTTATCTACCAACCCTACTGACCCCAATCCATTAACTCCTGGTCATATCCTCACTGGAGAGGCACTCATTGCTCTACCAGAACCAGATTGGATAGCACACAAGGGCAACCAACTCTCAAAGTGGCATCGAATTCAACAACTGTCCCAGCACTTTTGGTCACGCTGGTCAAGAGTATCTTCACTCGTCCAGCAAAGATCAAAGTGGAGAAAAGACTCGCCCCAACTGCAAGTTAGGCAACTGGTCGTCATGAGGGACGACAACCTCCCTCCACTCAATTGGATCACAGGTAGAGTGACAGCCGTTCATCCTGGACCAGACGGCAAACATCACAACTTCCTTTGGGCCACTCAAAACGGCAGCAAATCGCCTGTGTGTGTTGCCTATCTACGACCAGAATGAGTGAGTGGGCATATATCATGTGAATAGTAAAAATTCCGTTTTCATTTGCCTATCTCATTTTGAATGTTGTTCTGTGTACAGTGATTAATATGTTAAGATATGTATTGTAGTAAATAATTGTTACATTTATTATGTATTAGGCTGTAATGGTTACATGGATAAATTGTGTTGTTCATATTCTTAAACGATTCACGGTAATTTAATAATTGTATGAAGTATTTTGTTTATTTATTTCATAACAAAAATATGATAGTATTTGGATAATTTTGACACTGTTAATTTCAATCTCATAGTATTATTTAAATCTGTTAGGATACATAATCTTCTTTTAGTATTTGTAATAGTATTTCAAACACAAATCAATTATTGGATTTCAATTTCTGTATTTTGGATTCTGATAATCAATGTATAAAATGTTTATATTATATTTGCACATTATATTTGGGTTCATGTCTTGTCGTTGTTCATATTTCATTTATGAAATTCGCATAATATCATGTTTATTAATAATTGCACATACTATTTGTATATTTGTCATTTAATTTTCATTGATGTTAGTAAGCTACAATTGTTGTAAATTATTTTCCAGGATTAATTGTGTATTGCAGTTATTCACTGCTGATGGTGCTAATGTTATTAATCTCCATTAGTATTTCAATTCACATATATTAGTATATTTGATTTACCATTTACCAATATCATAATGTTGTATGATTTGTAAGTTTTTTTGGTTTTGTGTTGATTGATTTGTAATTTGAATTATTTCATTGAAAGCATAACTTTCAACGGGGGGGGAGTATGTTGGGTCTTCGCCATAGCTGGTGAAGGTCAGAACCCCCAGGCCCTCTACCCTTCGGGGGAAGGGGACAGTGTTAAGTTAGAAGCGAGAAGCAACGGACGCACTCAGCTCCGTCCTCCTTCTAATTTACCTCATTTCTATTCCATTTTTAACTTTCATAATTATCATAGAATAGTTTCCGGTATTATATTCATTGTTTTATTCATTCATATAAATTATAACAGTTCATATTAAGTGTTTAATAAACAGTCATTTTTATATTCTATTTTCATTATTTTATTTTTAACCTACTAACTAACCACCGTTGCGCATCAGCACGCAACCGAACAGTTATTTTCATGTATTGTAGTAATCCATTCAGCATACTTCAGAAGCAAATAAAAAAAGTGGCCACATTTCAATTATTTTTTAATGTTTGGAAATTAGTGTGTTATGTTGTAACTGCCATAAAACTATGATAGTTTATGTGAAATCATTTTTTACTTTATTAAAAATAATTAATAAACCGTACAAAACTATAAAACGTAAAATAAATAGACAGTTGGTATTTTTTACCATTACTTTTTAACGTTATTTATTTAGTTTTCAGTAAAGCGTATCCTTTAATGCTTTAAGCGTATGTTGAGAATCGTTGTGGCGTTCATTTAATATTATTTTGTTTTAATCTTCAACCGAACATAAAACATACGAAATAGAAATTTATTTGCAAATTAATGCCTTTTATTAAATATTTAACCACATAAAAACCAATATTTAGATCACAATCCAACAGCTTTAAGCAATATTTACAAAAATCATGCTTTATAACGTAATTTACTTAATTTTTAGTAAAGCGTATCTTTATGTTTATAAATCAAACTCTTCAATTGTAGAATACAACTATGGTAAGCCGATGCCTAACTATGTTAAATTTTAACCGTTTTGAGAGTAACAAGATTTGAACAAGAATTATGATTTTGGAAAACGTTTCAAGTAGAAATTCAATATTTTAGTAGACCCCCCTATTTGATCAGTGAATAACTTGATTTCGCTGTAACAAGTCTACTTTTCTAAACAAATACAGTGTAACCTCGATACCACGAATCTCAAGGGAATTGAAAAATATTCGCCTTATCGAGGTATTCGCGATAACGAGGTTCGTGTTAGCGAGGTTCAAATGAGTGACATTCGTGTTATAGAGGTTAGCATTTTATACGGCGACGGGTTGAAATGTAATTCCAAATAAAACATACGTAAAATACATACATCGTACTGTACATTGTAATTTACAAATTAATGACAGATACAATTAATACATAGGAATATAAATAGCCAGCACAATAAAAAGTAAAAGGCCAAATGAGTATGACTTAGTAAATTACATAACCTTATCAACATTTTGAAATACAGTACTGGTAGTAATTCAGTAAACATAAACAAAGAGTAACATACGAAATTGTACTGTAGTATTGTACTACACTGTACTAAATAATACACCATTGGACACGCCCGCCATATTCACTAATCACTGACACAACACTACGTACAAAGAGAGGCTAAACTGAAGTCAATCGGAACTGACAGTACAGTCTCATGACAGACGGAAGTTAGTTTTCATGTCTTGACATGAATGAATTGGAAATATAAATACGTCTTATTGAGGTTCCACCCGTGGGAATTCGTCTTATAAAGGTCAGATTCATGTTATACAGGTTTTTGGCTGTTGAAATTCGTGTTATAGAGGTTTCTCCTGGTCTTGGAAAGTGGAATAAAATTCATCTTATCGAGGTAGTTATATTCAAATATTCGTGTTATAAATGTACTTTTAACATTGAATGTTATGGGCAATTCAAGGGGATTTTTTAAATATATGTGGTATCGAGGTTTTCGTGCTATCGAGGTTCGTGCTATCAAGGTTGTACTGTATTACTATTTTTTATAAAAACAAAATTACATAAAAAAAATTTAAGAAATAAAATACAGCAGCAAAATCGGTACTGACTGGAAAATTGACAATTGTTGAAAAGAATTGGCCTTTCGGCTCAACATACATTCAGACAGAGAAGGTCGGGCGTAGCCACCTGAGGAGACGGCAGACGGGAGGGAGGGGTAATTGGGTTTCCGGTTGAAAATACTACGAAAACTTACTATACTGGAAATTATTCTAGGGACTATATTGCACTCCGTCCGGCGGATTAAACTTCCTCCATCTAAAATAACTGGACGTAGTTCCAACTTCTATCACCAGTGTCGCATGACTTCTATATTTTCTTTCCCTTTAGAGCCCTCTTAAGTCATCCTCACTGGCAAAATACATATTACGAAGTGTTACACATTACACTGGCAAACAAATACTTTGTTATATGTACTTTGCCAGGGAGGTTGGTTTGAGAAGTAACAATGACTGATCATGTGTATAACAGGCTTTGTAGTTTGTACTTTGCCAGTGAGCCAGTACTTGGCTTAAGTAGTATAAGGTTTATCTTTGTATAACAGGCTTTGAAATTATTTGATAAGGTATCCTATAAGATAACTTATATTAATTTTGAGTTATGACACTGTTGGGCTTGTTGATTATGAAGATTCAAATAATGTTAAAAAATAAACAACCAATTTAAATATCACACTTATTTCAAAACAAAGTATATAGTTGGAAACAATATACCGAATATAAAAATGGTATTTCTTAAAAACACATAGGATTAAAAATGCATTTGTTTAATATTAAATAAAGTAGAGGCTGATAATAAATTGAAACTGAATAAAAGAGAAAGACTAATTAAATTTGATATTTTTAAAAGAGATCACACAAAACTAAATAAGAAGTATAGGAAATCAAAGAAGCAAGCAACTATATGGTGCCATGAAGGTCATGACCTGGCATTGTTGTGTCATTAATTTCTCAAATAACTCAAGCTGCACATCCACATATGAAAGCGAATAACAAATAGTTAAATATGGATCACAAAGTATTCATAGGATTTAGAAATAACATACAAATGTGGAATAAAAATTGTCTTTTATATTTACAGAAATAAAGTATATAAAAAGTTTCTGTAGGAGAACCATAGATTATGAAGAAAGTGTCTCTTTACGTATGTATCACTATATAGCTATATATATATATATATGTATAAATATATAACACAAATTAATGTATATAGAAAAGTATACAGAAGCTCTGTCATTTCCTACAAAACTTTCTTAACAATTTGTACGCCGAAGTTGGAGATTAAATGCTAGTGATGGTTTTGGACAAACTGTAAATGCTGTACACGCATTTGAACACAGGGTAATACTGTACAAGATATGGATAAAAATGTAACATAGATACATTCAATCTTCTCATAATTAAAGTAGCAGACATATTGCAACAAATAAGCATTAATCAGCACAATAAAGAAATAGTTTATAGAAGTGTCACCACTTCTTAACAATAAATTCTAATTTCACAAAATAAATAACAATAAATTATTATTTTAACCTATTGCACTTTCATGAAATCAGTGAACTCTCAATTCACTCTTACAATATTGTAATGATAATAACAAACATTCTCATTACTATGAATTAGCTATAAAAATCACTAGCTTTAAATAATATATAAAAATAACAATTTTTAAAAACATACAAATTAAAATAGATTAGTGTTTTTATTTTCAACATGTTACTGCCATATAATTTAAATCACGAACTGAAGTCTTCTGAAGTGAACTTCCACAGTTACTACAAAGCATTGTTTTGAACATGGCAAAGTAAGTGGTAGAGCACTCCAAGAAAACAAAGGTAGCTTCTCATAAACAATTGAGGATATGAAGAGCATAAAGTTCGCAATAGAGCTTGTTGAAAATGAACTAAAATCACAGATATCTCCCAACAATGCAGTTTGACCAGTCTAAGCAACAGTTATTTATAAACAAAGTGTGCTAAAAATGCACTACTTTTCTATTAACAACCCATCTCTTGAAGAAATGGCCTTTTTAATATTATATGTAAAATTATTTATTATATACAAACAAGGAATTTGGAACATCGGCTTTACGTGAAATAATGGAATGGCGGATGTTGAACGATGCCAATAAAAGCCAATGTCCTCATACTGGAGTTGTAACAAGAAATGAATCAGCAAAAAGCTTTTCAAAAGGTTTAGTATATGTACACAATGGTTTATTAAATGTCCAGTGTCCAGAGCTGTACACAGAGAAGAGGCATGGGAGGAGCCGGGCTGGCGTCATGGCCTGTGGAATCTGTAAAAACCAATGGATAACCTGATCAAAACTGTTATGCACCCAGACAAGTATATGCCCTGAAAACTGAAGAAGTTCATGCCTATGATTCTAAGAGGTTTAGCTTTTATTCAGATAACCTTTTCTCTATGACATTTTAAAGCTTCGAACCATACGCTGTAGTCTCAAAACAGTGTTTGATGTGTTCTACTTAACTCACATTTTAACAATCAATTAAAATTTATAAAAAATGGTTATATAACTTGATTTATATTAAGAAAGAGCAAAATTCTTCACAAAAAATAAAATAGTTGCAACTTATTGGAAAAAATATTATAATGAAGCATTTAAATTCAGATTGCCAAATGTGTCTAAATGTATGTAAAAATTGTTAATTTTATCACATATTTGACCCATCTACTGTCAACTAAACCCTCTGTATTGGCAAGCCATTTTTTTACATTTTGCAAGGTTATTTTTTTAAATTGTTAAAAATAGTAAATATAATCTGATTTTACAATGTTAGGCTTTATTCTTTTTAAGAATGCCTGTACTTTATGAAAAAAATAGCTTTATCAGGGATTTTACATTTTTTTGTTACATGTGTAAATGATAAAACTTAGTATTTAGCACATTGGGGGAGGGGGATGGCAAGAAAATAAGGAAAACTGAATAAATACAAATTCCAAGACATACAAATAGG
>JAQJVL010008194.1:0-20719 GCA_035578905.1 Stictocephala bisonia
TGTATAATATGAGTCTTTATCTACAGCCTGATCCACTGTTAGGAATGTAATTATGTGTGCAATTTGTGTTTATATCAGTTAACAATAATAAATGAATGTTACGTTTTACTTATAAAATATTTCAATGCTCTTTATTCAGTTTAGCATGGAACATTCTAGCTAGTTCAATTACAGCTGACGAGCACTGTAGACAGGCTGTAATTCTGTACTCCAGCTTAGACTTGTTTTGCTAGGCCAGCCACATCCTTATGAAAATTCCAGCAAAGTTTTGGATACCAAACAAAATTGGTTTTTTACATTAACCCTAGCTAGGTTAGCAATGCCAGGCATGTACTTTATAGAAATGCTTGAACATAAATGTAATGGAAATTTGCATTAAAACTGACCCTGGCGGTTCTAATACTGGCATGTCACTTTTAGGCAATTATGAAGCTTAAAATATTGTTAAATATATATTTACCATATAACTACCACATATTGTATGACACTTTATTTATAAATATAGGATCATCTGTCTTCTAAAATTTGGTATAGTAAAAATGGCAATTTAAGGTATCTTTTTTAATATTGGTTTAATTTTTAACAGCAATGCATAGAGGGATCTACCCCTTAAAAAATTATACATTGCTGCAAAGTAGATATTGAAGGTGGCCAACAGTTTATAATTTAACTAAAGGAAATATATATTTTATTGTAAGTTGCCAAAAATATATATATGCCAGGGAAAATTTGTATATTATCCCTAAGCAATTGGCAAAAATTTTCCTATAGAAATACATTATTCAATAACTTTTTATAAATTTACATATGAACAAAATAACATGAGTTACACAAAAACTCCTCATAATTACATGTAGAATAGAAAGTTTATTAAATATAGACGTAGAATCATTTGTAAAAGTAACAATTTTATTTTAAAGCTAAAATGCTTGATATATCAATAGCAAGTGAATATCTGATTTGTTAGAGGATGATCTAATTTTGAAAATCCAAATTGACATGGTAGATGCCAATATAACAAAATAACATCACAATTTGAAACTTTGACTTTTTATTATGCCAGTGGTATACAGATGAGTTATAACTGTGCAGTCATAGCAGAAGTTATGAGAAGTGCAAAAGGGGAAGTAAAGTATACTACAGAGGGGGGGGGCAGAAGGAGGTACCAGCTACCAGTACATCAGTAATCAACTGACAATGCACTATCCGAACACCGCTGACATAGATACTAGTCTACTAGCTCCCCCCCCCTCCTTACTTTGACTATTGGTTTACTGTGCATCTGTCGCTCACAGTCCTTGCTATACCTACAGATTGAGCACATGCAACATCGGCTCAAACCGTGCAACTCCCATTAGGGGCCAGTTTGAGAGATCACCCATTTTGAGGAGGTGTCTCTTAGGCTTGGGGTTAATTTATGTTCAGACATGCTAATCAAGTACATGCTTTGCATTATAGACATAGAGATAATGTATTTTTCCAGTTTATGTAAAAAAATCTTAAACCAAGTAGTAAAGTAAATTAGATTTGATATTGGGAGTTAAATTTTACACTAAGTTATTAATTTCCAATAGATTAAGTTTTTTGCTTAGCATTTAACTAGCAATGCTGGCATTATCATGCCAGCAACACATACAATCAAAATTTTTATTTTGTATGTCCTATATATTAATAATTTTCCTGTATATATTGCAAAAAGCATCGTAAAGAAATTAATTGCTGTTTAATTGAAAATTATAACTTAGTATACAAATCAAACAGAACTAACTTATATGATTTTCCTCCAAGATCGGTTTGCTTGACCATGTTTGTAATGCCTTAAGCAATGCATTTTCATGTTTTTGTGTATTGGGATGACATTGATCTGGCTGTTTGAGGATAAATCAAAGCCCTTTCAATGTGAATCCGCTTATTATTTCAATATAATAATGTTATCTATGTACAACGAAAATTGTGTATTAGTTTAACTTGCATAGATCTATGGAACCGTTCAGATAGGGAAATCAACATGGGACTATATTCGCATTATATCATTATTATTGTGAATTAACAACATGTCGCAACAACGAACAACTCCTTTCTCGTAACAATCAACGAAATGAAACATAAGTCTGTAGTCAGGCAGTGCCACCCATTCACTAGTCTACGGCGACTGTCTCGCCCTGTCTACATATGTTACAATGTGTCTACAAAGTATTTGTTGGGTTAAAAAATCTGTTCACATAACGTGAAGCAAAGTCAGTCGATGGTTCTAGGACGTATGTACGCTGCAGGGGTCTTACTCTAGCGGTATGTACACAATCTAGCCGAAAGGTGAGCCCACCGATACAATTCAAAGATTCAGCCCCTTATGACAAACCATCTCCATTACAAAACATGTAAGAAAAGTGAAACTAAATTTTGAATTTCATACTTATAAAATACACTCTCAAGATTAACAATAATAATTATTAAAGCTGCTGATTTATTAGATGAAAATATTAGAAAAAGAACAGAACTGTGAACTCATTGCAGAATATTGTTAATCATTATAAATTAATTAAGTTTGCTGTTCTTAATATTAACTGTGTAAACTACTCGTCAAGTTTAAAGCCCTTTATTGTTGATTTAGAAATTTCTCAACATTTTTCTGCCAGCAAGCTATGTCACGGCTAAAAAGGCATTTTTAAAATAAACAACGTAACGAATGGCCTGACCCTGTCACTTAGGCCTACTATATAAACTCCATTTTATACAAACAATGCTAAAATAAAAAGTTATCTGGTAACTTTTACAACATTTCACTAACTTTCACACTAGAAAATACACAACAACTTTGAAGTAACTTAAACATATAAAATAATTAATACCATAAAAATAATGTACATCTTGCAAAATTTACAATACAAAGAATGCCTGAGGGATCAACCGATAATCACAATATGTACATACACTAGGCTAAATAATTTATGGTAAAAAAAATACATCTGAAGCTACAACAATAGTCTCAATGTAATACTGATTTTACGGTGGTATTTGCTAAAATTAAATTGACTTATTTGGACATTGTTCCTGAATCTACAAATAAATGCTTCATACAAAATGTCAACAATCAACGTGTTTCTAATATGATACAATAAAATAACAATGGACGTAAAAAGGTGGGATGGACAGTTTGGCTCAAAAATCACAATTTTCTTTGGATTGTAACAATAGGAAGAAAAATCAATCTGAAAAAACTCTGGTAGGCAGTAATATTTATGTTACAAATAAACTATAACCTAAGTCAGTACATCTTTAAATTGATATAAAAAGTCATATTTTATTAATTGATGTGATAAATTATGACTGTATAGTAGCTACTTTATAAAATGAGCCTCATAGTTACGAGTAGACTGTAACTGGTTCAGAAAAAAATACTTCGATAACTTTTGTAATGTTTATAGTTAAACTCATTTTACGTTTCATACATTTAAATAACGTCTCTGTCCATAATGTGCTTCAAAGCAGGTACCTTAATACACCTGAACTTGAACTCAACTCTAAAGGTTTGGTTTGAAGGCAACCAAACCACTAGATGCATGTAAAATTGATGCACTTGCTTTAACACTTGTAATGTTTTATTATGAAAGCAATATAAATTTGCATTTCATTCATGTACAGATGAGCAAAGACAGTATATGCCTTTGAACTAAAGATCCAGCAAGATATGCAGATATAGAAATATAGATTATCGTAATTTAAAAAAAAATTGTTGCTGTCCTGGTTGAACACATTGTACATAATTTACTTGTACACAATGTACAGTAAAACCTCCTTAATCCGGCATTCTATAGTCCGGAATTGTCTGTAATCCGGCATCAACGGCAATAGACACAAATTACAGAATTTCCTTCACAATGAACATTGTAAAGTGAGCAACTTGACAGTTAGTAAAAAAAATAGTTGCAAGAAGCAAATAGATATTAGATATTTTTTCCAGCCATCTACCAGTGCTGTTGCTAAAAACCACAAATACTATAGTACAGTACTGTACTGTATTTCATACTGTATTCAAATTTATTTCATCATGTACTGTGCTGAAAAATACATTTTAATATTTCTCCTGTACTTATATACTGATTTAGATTGTTTAAATAACTCATGTTAAAATAATATATACATACAGTAAAATTTTGTTGTGCATATTATGTTATTTTTTATACACCTCCTGTATTTTTATAAATAACCTCCATAGTCCGGAAGTTTCTTTAATCCGGAAAGCTTCAAGTCCCAAACGTGCCGGATTAAAGAGGTCTACTGTACATAGATTTGTAGACAGTCAATTTGCTATGTGATATACCCATTATTTATTCACATGTTATAACCTACTGCAAAATTAAATTAAAAGTTTACAAATACCGGTAGTGTACAAATGACAGAATGATTCAACATTTGAACATTTTTTTATAAGAAATGAAAATGTTCTCATTTGTTTTATATTTCATGAATTAACTCCTGCTAAAACTTAACAGGCATAAAATCAAATGTTGCCATTCCAAAGAAAATTGTGAATTAAAATTACAAAATATACTTATGTCTTATAACTAATATGTTGACTTAATGGTAATAAACATAAACATACCATGTGTAACCTATACTATCCAGGAACTAATATTCGTTACGACACGTATCCTACGGCGTGAGTCATTTACAAGTAATTGTGATAGAAACATCGCCTGGCCAACTACACAACACCCGGTACAGAATCGAGCTAAGTTTGACTTTTTACAAGGAGTCTGACACGGAGAGACGCTAGTTACAGTTGTAGAAATTTTGATACGAAACCTGTTCTAAACACATTAAATGGATATTATCTTACAAAACAGCTGTGTTTATGTAATTATAAAACTCTGCAACTTGATTTAAAAGGTTTGTAGGTGTAGATTTAACAAATAAAACATTAAGAAATTTTATACAAGAGATGAAGTCTGCAATGCTTTTTATACTTTCTGCAAACGCTTTTATTTGAGGCAATTAAGATTTTTGTTATTTAAAGTTAATGAATATCGTCAGATCAATATAATTTTAACTGCATTTTCAGGCACAAGGGTATAGTATAACCAAAACTTGCAATGAATCTGCAAGCTGTTCTTTAAATACGATACATAAGTATTACAGTAATTAGCAGAACATCAGATACAAAATGTCTTGGGAATAAATTCTTGGCAGAAAATGAATTAATGATTAAACTATAACTATAAAACATTTTGTAATTCCTTCCTAGATGTAATACATTTCATAGATGAAAGTAAAAGCAATGAAGCATTTCTTATTAAAGTGGAGATATGGTTTATTGTTTATGCGTTTTACTGTAATAATTTTTAAAATATGTCAACTTCCAATCAATAAAAATTCTTGATTTACTCTGTTTGTTAATCATTTAAAATTGGGTTGATCTACTTTTGCAACATTCTATCCATTTCCAGTGGCGTATTTAGGGGGGGCTATAGGGGCAGTAGCCCAGGGCGGCAGAATTTTGGGGGCGGCAAAGGAGTTGGAAGTTACCAGGCATGTAATGGTATTTTGAGAATATTTGAAAATTAAGGGCGTCAATGTCAAGTACAAAGTACTGTTCTTTACAAAATATTATCAAGTTACGGCTGTCATCTAACTTTGTTACGAATGTATGTATAGAGCGAGAGCGGCAGAAGTTGTGTACTTTTGTTGATAGGCGGGTCCGGGAAAGAGGGGTAGAGGAAGAAGTATGTACCACCACTAAGGTTTAAATTAATAACACGATAAAAATAAATTGGTTTTAACTTATAGTGTTCAGCTTATGTTGATACCTACTACCTACTAAGTTTTTAGTACAACATTAGCTTTGATACAAACAAAGGGCTGGGGAGGGGCAGATAGCCGCTATATCCCCTAGACGGCAAAACGTACGTGATATACGCCACTGGATGGGGGGGGGGGCGGTAAATTGTGTCTAGCCCAGGGGCGGCAAATCTTCAAATACGCCTCTGTCCATTTCATTTGGTCAACACCTACAGTGTAATAAAAAAAAATTATTTATTGCAAATTTATATGTAACCCTAAATATATTCGTAAATAACCATTGAAAACAATGTTAACTAAATAATTTATAGATAACTAATACAAGATTTCAGTGGAGATAGAAGGACCATCGGCCAACAATGTTTGAGTATTACCAAGATTGTCTGGCTGTAATTTAACGTAGCTAGTTTTAAAGATGTTAGAATTAAAATAAAATTAACAATTGTCATAATACTCGTATTTTTTTCAATTTAGAAGTAACATATTTTTCTTAAGTTCATTTTGAATAAGGGCTTCAAACTCATTCTTAGTACTATTTACTATTTGTCATACTAAAATAATTAAGTAAATAGTAGCAGTCAAGAATAGGACCATGAAAATACAACCTTTATACAAACTTTTTTAAAACTTCAACTTCATTGCTAATTATTTCATCTGTATAAAACAAGAGTAAGCAAGTTTCATTGAACAAAAACTTCCAATTATAAATAGTATAGTACATACTCATAACTTCCTAAAAAACATTAAAATTGAAGACTCATCAATAAAATAATATTCTTTCATCTTTGTGATGGTTTTTAACAGTCTTTCGTATTAATTTACTAACTCAATAATAATAACTCTCCAAATCCATAACAAGTAATATAAATAGTAAAAACATTTATAATATTTTTTATGAAAAACAGACTTGTCCTTAAAAAACCCCTGATTCCTACCAAATTTAACTATCTTGCAAATATGCCGTTATTGTTAAAAGTCTGAACATGTTGCAATTTGTGCATCAACTGTCATAAGAGTAAATGGAATAAAGTAATTCATTTAGTACAAATAGTGATTTTAAAAATGTCAAGTATAGAATAATAATTGAATTTTATAGAATTTAATTAATCATATAGTTGATAGAAGCTCAATGGCTATTAATCAATAACACACTACAAAATATTTTCTATACAATTGAAGTAGTAAATTTTTTCAGTAACAAATTATCCTAATGGAACAAAGTTTTGGCACCTGCCTGACTTTAAAATCTGTTTTTGCCCTGAAAATATTATAGTAAGTAATTGTAATATACAAAACATTTACTTACTTCAAATTTGTTGTTTGTGTTACAGAGCATTTGATGGGGGATTTTGTTAAAGGATAATAGAAAACCAGTGAACTTACTGACCCTTTCATTACCAGGTCACTTTGATAAAGAACACGCTGAGCCTGTTGAGCAAACTTATTTGTTTGTTTACAAATTTTAGAACTGTATAAGTCATTTAAGTAACAATAAATGGTAAAAATATCACTTTTTTGGGTTACACCTCCTTGTGTGTATCTTGTGTTTTTAAGCACGGTTTTGAAGGATGCCATGCACTTGAAGATGAAGGAGAGAGATCCTTTGAAAACGGTGCTAAAAAACACAAGATAGATGACAGTACAAAAAAAGCTATTTATATTATTATCTAATATTAAATTCAACCAATCAGGAAAATACTGATAGCAATGATGAATGAATTTGAATAATGAATTTAACTAAGTACCTGTTTTGTTAGAAAAATTAAACAAAGAATAACAATAAAATTATTTTTATGAATAGTTCCACACAAAAATAATAAATAAAATGAGAAATAAATCTTTTGATGTGATAGAATACATTGGTTTTTTTTTTATTATTGATTTATTTTGTATTTATTCTAAGATGCTGATCATCAAGAAATGGATTTTGAATGAATGTAGATATCAAATGTAGTCTTTTTTACAAACTAAGATTGACTATTCCTTAGAAAATGTATTAATTAATAGCCCAAATTTTCAAACCTCATAAATTAGAACATTAACAAACTGGTACTTATCTTTTCGTATCTAAAAATAATTGCTGGTAAAATACAAATAGATCTCTAAAATAAAAAAAAATTAGGTATCAAGTATTAAATTATTCAGCTGTTCTACCGATCTACTGAAAATATAACTAATATTTCTGTTGGTGTCTTGTGCTTAGATGCAGGATATTCAATTGATTAGTACCTCTGTACGTGTGTTGGATGATGGGTGGGCCAATACCACCGTCCTAGCAATTGGTTCAGATTGCCTTGATGGTTAAAGCCCAGCTTCAAAAGGGTTCTAAGGTTCAATCCCAATCAGTCATAACAAAATTTGAAAAGTAAGTATAAAAAGTTGACAACCACCAGCTGTTCATTTGTCATTGGGCTATTAATTAATGAAATTTTCTTGTAGATAGTCAGCCTTAGTTTGTAACAATGACTTCATTTACTCATCTACACTCGTTCAAAATCTATATTCACCCATATTTTGATGCATATATAAATTCTTTGCTAAATTCACTGGTGCTCTATTTATCCTAAATAAATAATTATCAAGTTACCAATCCAACAGATGCTATTCTTTGCAGAATATTAGGCCATTTTTGAACAATTTAATTTGGACATTTTATTGTATATTTAATTGTTTCATCCATATTGTACCTATATGCTATCAGTAAAACTCAACTACTTTTGTGCTTTATGAAATACTATTTTTACATATTAAAATTTCATTTTATCAACATATTAATTATGATTCAATTACAGCAGTACAGTTAATTATGTATCTGGTTGATAAACATTTATCACATGAATATATTGGCCACAAACAGTTTTAAACTAGATTTTTGAAATATTACTGCATTTTATTTTTTATTTGTGAGCAAATAATAAATTAATGACTCTTAAATTTTAGCATAGAAAATGAACTAAAAAATGTTTTCATTGTATTAAGAGTGTTGAAGTGTTTTCAATTTAACATGCTTTAGTCTCTTCTATTTTTTCTTCTCACTAGTAAAAAATATTCTTTGAAACCCTGTCATATCTGTTCATAGGCTATAACCAAATATTACATACGTTTTATATCACTTGGCAACCTCAGAATTTCCATTAATTTACTGGAGTTCTCTTTCCTCTTTTATATAATTTTCAAGCAGTTATTTTTATTATTTTTAGACTCTTGTAAATTAGGATGTTTTAAGTAAAAACTTGTTATTAAGCTAAAAATATCAGTTTTTAGCAAATAGTTTTTTTGGTGGTTAGATAATAATTATTTTCTTGTAAATAGAAGTGATTTATTTAAAAAATATATTTCTAAGCTGTATAATAATAGTTTTTTTTTTCTTTAAACGAAGAAAACTTAATTTAATGAAATGTAGAGTAAATTGTTACAGATTTTGTTTATTTTATTTTCAATTACTGCAACTTTTGTGGGTTGAATACTTCTCTGTAAACATCTGAGAACAATGTCTCTTATGTTTTGAAAACACAAAGAACTACATGACATTTATTGTATTCATTGATTCTGTTTAGAGTTTCAATTTTTTGTAGTATATTAACTAAAAAAGTCTTTGCCTGAAAAATATAACAATTTAAAAAGTTCATATCGAAAATCTCTAATTTGTTTGAATGTCCCTAATCAATATAATGTGGGAGGCAGTAATATAACAAAACGGCTTGTGTAGCCTTTTACTATTAATTGTGCGTGTGGTGAATATTGTACTAAGTTAGCCTAGGTATAGCTAGTACTGCTGGATACGCCATTGCTGAGCCTGTTGCACCCAAACCTCACTGAATGTTTGGTGTTTCTCCAAAACAATATAGGCCTGAGTAACCTCCTTCAGAGTCTGAGCTGTTGAGACTCAATATTTTTGCTGATGGGAAATTCCTCTGAAAGTTTTTTAATTTCATTTCATAATAAGGAAGATAATTTTAAAAGTCTTATAAATCAAATAACTTTAGCTAGAGAATTTAAAATATATTCTTTCAATTTCAGTTTCTAAAGCAAGATTTTAGATTGGGAGATAACATTTCGCAATCCTGCCATTAAATTCTTATAACTGAACTTATTTTTTGTATAGAATGTAATAGTATAAAATAAATCTAATCATTCAATTAAACATACAGATAAATATTTTCTGTTGGAATTCAAGCTGATAAGTTAAGATCTAACTTTAAAATGTAAAATATTGAAAAAGTTTAGTTTTTTTAATTAAATGCAAAATTTGATCTTAACGCAATTTAATTTCTTAGAGTACTGCTTAAATTAATCGAATTGAGCTAGTATTTCAAATTTTATAATTTTTTATGATTTTATTCAAAAGAGCACCCATATAACAACTTGAGCCCATAAGAAAGGAGAGTACCTCTGGTAAATTTGGAATTGTATATAAAACCATGCCTTTATAGTTTTTATTATTAGTAAAAATTGATAAGTTTTATCTGTCATAAAGATTACATAACTGTTTAAAATGTTCCAGCACAGGATGGTTTCCCAACAGCTCAAACCATTAAATACAAAGACATAACACCAAAGTGAGTTTACCCTTCCAAAGTAAAACAAAAAACAATACAGTGTGTAATACCTAAACTACACACACAAACAAAATCCATACAAAACATAACTAGTGTCATACAATATACAAGATGGCAGACACACCATTCAATGTGATCCCTATCTAAACTTGGGCTGTTTTCTATTTCATTCATTACCCTTGACAATTTATGTTAATTATTATTTATTTCTTTTTAAATATTAAAATTGTTCTAAACACTCCTTGTCCTCCTTAGAGCACTACGGTTTTAAACAATTTTGTAAAAGTTTGTTGCCTGCGCGAAATGGTTTTACTGGCAGAGAGGTGATGGGAAGTCAAGAATCTATTCTCAGTCGCACATTGGCAGGGAAATCAAACAAAATCACTGCTTTGGGTAGTAAGAATAATAACGACAAAATAATTGCTAAAGTAACTTTTGTTAGAAAAATCAACATAGGGGTATTCATAGAGAACTAGAAAACTTTTGAGGAATCAAAAGCTTTTTTACGGAAACAATTAAAATATACCTGATAGTAGGAAAAGTGTTCACTTACGGTCAACCCTGGCTACCTGTACTTAATGAGTGATATGCTTGGCCTTCTTACATCTGTGAAGTACCAGATCTCAAGTCTGAGAAATAACCCATTCTAGTTCTCTATGGTGGCTGCGATATTATGTTCTTTGTTACACTTCACCAAAAATAACATTGTTTCTGCAATCAATTTGCCAAAATTTATTTTTATTGTTTATTTGTTTTTTCAGTTATATTAATTATCAAATTAAATTATGAGTGACTTTTTTCTCTTTTAATACTATTATACAGCGTTAACATTGTAAAGAAGAGGAGAAATAAGCATTTTTAAATTTCAATTAAGTTAGCAATTGATTTATTAAAATATAAAAAGATCTAGTTCCGTTCCAAATAATACTGTCTCCAGACATGATGTTAAGTCTGTTCCGACAACTGCAATGTAAATTGCTGGATCAACTTTTATTAATTGATGATTTAACCAAAGTAATATTGAAACGAATCAAGGAACTATATATTTTGCCTTAACAGTGAGTAACAGTGTTGTTTTTTTTTTTTTAATATTGTACAGTGAATAAATATCACTTAAGTAATTTTAATACAGCTCAAACAAAAATTTAATACTAATACGCTTGCATTTTTAAATGTGAAAATGTTTTAAAATTATTGAAATCTTGTTTAAAATATTTTATATAAAATAAAGATTGCTTTAATTCCATAAACAATAATAGGAAATTCCAAACTCAATGTGATACAAGCTGATGCATAAAAAATGTAAACTGTTTGTAGAAACAGGATGTTAATAAATGTATTTAAGATGATATAAAACCATTTCCTGGTGAAGCATAGCAGAAAAAACTGGAAAAAATCACCGAACAACAATGAGCCAACAGAAAGCATCTGTGCGACAAAGAGAGCTGAACTGTATGGAAGCAAACCGATTTTCAATGTATCATAATAAGGCATTAACACAGTGGTCCAGCACCTCCCCATATCTCTCTGCAAGTAAAAACTATTTCCAACTGATTTTAGTTCTTTTTTTACACCTTCGATCTATTAGATGGCCTAGAAGGAGGATGCCGAAGAGCGTAGCACTCAGTCTGGCACAAGGCGCGGCACTAGCACTGGCACTGGCACAGGGGGTGAGCGCCGGCGTCGAGCCCCCCAGACAATGTTCTGCTGGCAAATGCGCAGTGTCGGGCCTGCACCCTGGTGGTGAAACGCACAACCCGCTGGCACACGGAGAGAAGCAGCAGCTTGACGAGTATGTGGACCGCTCTAGCTGCTCCCCCGTCTCTGGGATGTTGGGGTCTGCGATACAAATAACAGAAGATTAAAATTGATATTAAAAGAAAAAAAGTAAAAAATTTCATTATATTTACAAAACTAGATCTTTTGTCAGCAACAAATAAAATTTAGAAGTTTCGCCAACATTTCAGCTTCATTCCAAGTGATTATCCTCAGGGCTGACAGTTTACTACAGCATTGTCTGCTCAACTTACATACTGAGGCCTTGAAGATAGTCAGCTGGAATGTGCCTGTAACATCGGAAACAACTTCTAAGTATTATTTGACTCTGTCAAAGCCTGACGACTTAGAGTATGTAAATATTTGCAGCGACGTTGGAAGTCTACTACATAAGTTGACCATAAAATAATATGATGATGCCCACATATATAATATGATGATGCCCACATATATAATATGATGATGCCCACATATATAATATGATGATGCCCACATATATAATTACTCTTAAAAAACTAACTTATAGGCTCCTAGGTTAAAGACTTTATGGTTCTCTGACTGAATAAAAATATCCTTTACCAGAAACCGCTATTGGACTTTTATTTTATTAGAACAACTCCTATTTATTGTTCAAACCTAGTGTCAAAAAGGAAATTGTTTTCTTAAGTTTGGTGTAACAATATTACAAAAGTAGAATTCACACTGTAAATTTTTCAGTTGAAATTATATTTATACTAGATTTTAAAATTTGACATTGATCTTCTATTAATTTGATTAAATGATATCAATTTTTGTCAAAAAATTTATTTATCAGTAGAAATATTAAAGACGTTATTCCTTTATAGATTTGAAATATAAAAAATGTGTAGAAATTCTTTATTCATTTAATTTTGCTAAATAATTTGATATAATTTTCTTCGAATTGAATTTTATATCAAATATAAAGTTCAATTATCAGGAATATACACTAGGTGTGTATTGAAATTGTGACCTTTTTATTAATAAATAAAACTCGTTAAATTTAGAAAACAACTTTTTATCAGCAACATAAATAATTTTAAAAAGAGTAAATGCATCTAAATTAGAAAATATAACTTTAGTAGAATGAGTATGCATGAAACACTAATCATGCAGTTCCAACTTTACAAAAATTGACCCCATTACAATTTTATTTATATTTAAAGGTTATCAACTGGACTTGGAAAAACAAATGAGTAAAGTGAAAAAGTTGCAGTTGGAGACATGAGCAAATAAGAGAAACAAACTTGGAGCATTGAAACTTTACTGTATCTGCTCTCCTCACATACTGAGGCCTTGATGCTGTTTCCCAGAAGTTATTCTTGTCTTCCCTCCTCCAGAAAATGTGAAACAATTAAATGATTAAAAAACTTTAAATATGTTAATATAATAAGGAAAACAAATCCACTAACACAATACACACAGGAAGAAAAGAAAGACGCAACACATCATATATTTGCAGTGAGACAATCAGGTAAGGAGAGAATTACCTAGCCTCATTCCCAATAATGTAACCTCAAAATATTTGACAAATTAAATTACCCGATGGGATGTTAAATAGTTTAAAAATCCACTGAGGACGTAATGTGGTTACGTTAATTAGTAATGGACTACTGTTTTCTCCGTACTATCAAATGGTTGATCCATTATTCCTTTGGTGGTGCAATCGGTTTTCGGTGAGTTGATTATTTTCCAATTTTATAATCAAAATTAGTTAATGTACCTTCCCTTGAGACAGGAAAATACAACAACAATTTTGCTAACCACTACATTAGAACTTGTGGCCTTATGAAGTGGTGAATTTATCTGAATTTTTAAAATCTTAAAATTTTTTTTGTGAATTTTAAAATCAAGATTAAGACAAAACCGTTCAAAGTACAAGTTTAATTTTTTACAACTACGTTTTTATTGCACATAACTGAAGGGATTAACATGGTTTTTTTATTTTTAAACAAAGTAAAAATATTTATAATTTTAAAGGTAAAAAATACCTCTTTTTAACTTTTAAAAAATAAATATTTTTACATATTTTTTGAAAATGACAAACACTTTAATCCCTTCAGTTATGAGTAAAGGGATAAAAACGTAGTTATAAAAAATTAAACTTATACTTTGAACGGTTTTTTCTTAATCTTGATTTTAAATCAGGTAAATTCACCACTTCATAAGGCCACAAGTTCTAATGTAGTGGTTAACAAAATTTTTAAGTGTTGAAGTGTTTTCAATTTAACATGCTTTAGTCTCTTCTATTTTTTCTTCTCACTAGTAAAAAATATTCTTTGAAACCCTGTCATATCTGTTCATAGGCTATAACCAAATATTACATACGTTTTATATCACTTGGCAACCTCAGAATTTCCATTAATTTACTGGAGTTCTCTTTCCTCTTTTATATAATTTTCAAGCAGTTATTTTTATTATTTTTAGACTCTTGTAAATTAGGATGTTTTAAGTAAAACCTTGTTATTAAGCTAAAAATATCAGTTTTTAGCAAATAGTTTTTTTGGTGGTTAGATAATAATTATTTTCTTGTAAATAGAAGTGATTTATTTAAAAAATATATTTCTAAGCTGTATAATAATAGTTTTTTTTTCTTCAGGCACATTAACTAATTTTGATTATAAAATTGGAAAATAATCAACCCACCGAAAATCGATTGCACCACCTTAACTTGTGTAGCACCACACAGGTTGGATGTGGACAATCTATTTATAATTGCCATTTCTACTTATTAAACCTTATTAAACTGTGAATTTCAAATATTTTACATGATATAGTTACACTAAGAAGCAATTTAAATGACATTGCACAAATTCAAAAATATGCACTCTTTTTAAGCTATGCAATATGGAGTTATATGTCTTGCAACAATTTCTACAAAACTATTTTCATGAATTTGTCTTCTTCTAGAAACAAAAAATATATCACATCTATGACAATTTCTGAAGGTAATATTAAACTATCAATTAAATTTGTAAGCCAAGACTATGTACTGATAAAAATTATAAAATTAGAGACGTATATTATATTATTATATTTTGCTTTTTCTTAAATTAGTTCATCCAAAATAAATTTTGTACTATCATCAAATAATATTATTGAAATAATGTATAGGTAGGAAAAACCAATTTATTTTCAAAAAAAAAAAAAAAAAAAAAAAAAATGTAAAATGCATAATGATTAAATGTCTTATCATGATTCAACATGTTATATACTATCTATTGTTTTATGACTTTTGATGCTTGGTTAACTCCAAGAACAACCCTTTCAATATGAAATTGGGACTGATGGAGAAAAGCTATACACAGACACTTATGTGTGATATAAAGAACTTTCTCACTGTATTTATTATAAAAGGTTAAAATAGCTGTTAAAATCCATCTTCAGTTCTGATTGCATGAAATCCAATTGCAATTCTAGTCATAAAGTCACATCTTCAGGGATAAGAATAGGTTATTTTTGAAACTTTAGTATTTCTTGCTGAATTATTTATTTATGTTCAGCGTTTTGTTTATTTAGTTAATTCTATCAAATAAAATGTTTGTTGAGTATTTTTATTTTTCATTAAAAATATGGTAATTAGAATTCATTTTTGTTGCTGTATGTATATCATATTTCTCAATACAACCTAACATTCTTGGTTTTTCGTACTTTATCAGAATACTTATAACATTTCAATATTAGAATTTATGTTTTCTATTAAACGATTTTCATTGAATAAATTTTGTGCTAGTTTTGATTTCTGGTTAGTGATTTTTAATCTTGGTAGTTGTTCTTTTATATCATGAAATTGCAATTGGATTTTATGCAGTCAGAACTGAAGACAGATTTTACAGGTATTTCAACCTTTTATAATATTTAAATTCAGTTCTGAGGCTATAATGAATAAATCCTCACTGTATTGGCTTATAGCAATTAAATGAAACCAAAAATCTAATAATTAAAAGGAAGTGAATATACATTGTAGGATGACAGGGTTTATGAGTGTTCTTCAAGGCGTTGATGTTTCAAGGGTATTTTAGAACTCCAGGTCAGCCATTGATAATATTTCCAGTGATATTCTTGAATATTAGATCACATGTGGAATGTAGGTGGCTGCTCTGTCCGATCATCACAGTTAGGAGGCAATTGTTAACCTTATGCCTGTAGATTATATTAAGAAGCCTCGTTATAAAATTACTTATCACTTTAATTCTTCTAATATAGAACTGTTCAGGCATTATTTAACCTCAGAAACTTGGAATTATAATTACAACCATATTGAGATAGAAAATGTATGATGCTTTTGTAAAGTTGATTTAATTTTACATTGATATATGCTTTCCTTTAGTAAAGTCTTTGGATAGAGACAGGTCTTCCAATCTTGAGCCTAAGCTTGATCAACATATCTTACAGCTCAGGGACAGCGTTCCTTGCTGCTGACTCCCTCCAACTGCAGTATAAAACTACAAAGAACTTGTTTAGATGGGCTATCCAACAATCAGAGCGCTATGCTGTCCTTAAGGAAAAACTTTTGGCAAGGCAGTTTGGGGAAATGAAAATATTTAACAAACTATATATTTATGTACCAACTATACATTCAAAATGCAAAAGAGAGCAACCAGAACAATGTTCAAAAGGTCTTTTGTCACTCATATAAACCATTATTTATAGCGAATTCTATACTCTTTTTTAGGAATATATCTAATCAATCAGCACTGCAATCACCCCAATACAATATAATTTCTGATCAAGTAATAATTTTTACAATCATTAAAGACAAAACTTAATTTGTACAAAATCACCCTCAATATAATGTTATTCAATTCACTGCCCATTGACCTGAAACTGGAACCCAATTTCAAATGTTTTGGGAAATCATTCAAGCAGATATTGCTAGCCCAGTACCCATGTACAGTAGCGTCCGGGATTTTTCTTTTAGTCGAGATACTTTTATTTAGGTTAGTTTACGGTCTCTGAAGTACTGTATTATATTTCTTTGTGTATGTTTGACAGTAAATGTTGAACTGTTTGAGAATCTGTTAGAATTCTAACAATCAATGCTTTGTATACGGTAATATTAGTAAGTTTTATAATGTAATAAAATTGATTACATATAAATTGTATCATTCCTGTACTGGCGATGCTAATACGTTTTTGTAATCTTTGTATGGAGGCTTCCTTGGTCAATTTTCAAACTACGAGTATTTACAGACTTGTATTCCAGGTAGGACTGTCACAGGTTACTATGAACCAATGGTATAAGATACCAACGACTTGAGAACATTGCCCTCGAGTATTTACAGACTTGTATTCCAGGTAGGACTGTCTCAGGTTACTATGAACCAATGGTATAAGATACCAACGACTTGAGAACATTGCCCTCGAGTATTTACAGACTTGTATTCCAGGTAGGACTGTCTCAGGTTACTATGAACCAATGGTATAAGATACCAACGACTTGAGAACATTGCCCTCGAGTATTTACAGACTTGTATTCCAGGTAGGACTGTCACAGGTTACTATGAACCAATGGTATAAGATACCAACGACTTGAGAACATTGCCCTCGAGTATTTACAGACTTGTATTCCAGGTAGGACTGTCTCAGGTTACTATGAACCAATGGTATAAGATACCAACGACTTGAGAACATTGCCCTCGAGTATTTACAGACTTGTATTCCAGGTAGGACTGTCACAGGTTACTATGAACCAATGGTATAAGATACCAATGACTTGAGAACATTGCCCTCGAGTATTTACAGACTTGTATTCCAGGTAGGACTGTCTCAGGTTACTATGAACCAATGGTATAAGATACCAACGACTTGAGAACATTGCCCTCGAGTATTTACAGACTTGTATTCCAGGTAGGACTGTCTCAGGTTACTATGAACCAATGTTATAAGATACCAACGACTTGAGAACATTGCCCTCGAGTATTTACAGACTTGTATTCCAGGTAGGACTGTCTCAGGTTACTATGAACCAATGGTATAAGATACCAACGACTTGAGAACATTGCCCTCAAGTATTTACAGACTTGTATTCCAGGTAGGACTGTCTCAGGTTACTATGAACCAATGGTATAAGATACCAACGACTTGAGAACATTGCCCTCGAGTATTTACAGACTTGTATTCCAGGTAGGACTGTCTCAGGTTACTATGAACCAATGGTATAAGATACCAACGACTCGAGAACATTGCCCTCGAGTATTTACAGACTTGTATTCCAGGTAGGACTGTCTCAGGTTACTATGAACCAATGGTATAAGATACACGACTTGAGAACATTTCCCTCGAGTATTTACAGACTTGTATTCCAGGTAGGACTGTCTCAGGTTACTATGAACCAATGGTATAAGATACACGACTTGAGAACATTGCCCTCGAGTATTTACAGACTTGTATTCCAGGTAGGACTGTCTCAGGTTACTATGAACCAATGGTATAAGATACCAACGACTCGAGAACATTGCCCTCGAGTATTTACAGACTTGTATTCCAGGTAGGACTGTCTCAGGTTACTATGAACCAATGGTATAAGATACCAACGACTTGAGAACATTGCCCTCTAGTATGTACAGACTTGTATTCCAGGTAGGACTGTCTCAGGTTACTATGAACCAATGGTATAAGATACCAACGACTTGAGAACATTGCCCTCGAGTATTTACAGACTTGTATTCCAGGTAGGACTGTCTCAGGTTACTATGAACCAATGGTATAAGGTATAAGATACCAACGACTTGAGAACATTGCCCTCGAGTATTTACAGACTTGTATTCCAGGTAGGACTGTCTCAGGTTACTATGAACCAATGATATAAGATACCAACGACTTGAGAACATTGCCCTCAAGTATTTACAGACTTGTATTCCAGGTAGGACTGTCTCAGGTTACTATGAACCAATGGTATAAGATACCAACGACTCGAGAACATTGCCCTCAAGTATTTACAGACTTGTATTCCAGGTAGGACTGTCTCAGGTTACTATGAACCAATGGTATAAGATACCAACGACTTGAGAACATTGCCCTCTTATCATCATAACTTCTCGCTTGTGTACAATTACTTGACACGGTCCTACCAGGATCAGGATTATGACTCTGTAAATATTATTTTGTTTATGAGCATTAAAATGCGTATCCAATAATTTAATAGTTTCATTAATTGACTATTATAGTATCTTGGTTATTTTGAACATATTTTTCAAAAGTGTATTTCTGTAACTTTTAGTGTGTTATGTAGTGAAAGTTTTAATTTGTTAAAAATCTCCTTTTACTTTCTCCCAAATGTGGTAGCATAGAGAAAGTATTATGATTGTCCAAAACAAATTTTTACAAGCTGCTCTAAAAATTCAATTTAGGGTCCCCTGAACCTAAAAGAGTGGTTTTTTGAAAAAACATTTTGGTGTCTGTCTGTCTGTGTGTATGTACACTTCGCTGGAGACCAAACGGATAGATAAATTTTTATGAAATTTGGTATGTTGGTGTATTTAGCCATATCTTTAGGCCATTTTTTTGGTGTTTTAGTTTTTTTTTATTTTTATAGGCAAAAAACCGAGAAAAATGGAATTTTCTCATAAACAGCTCTAACGATTTTAACTAAATTTTCAGAAAAGGTGTGAATTACAAATATTTAATATTTAAATATTTAAGTAAAAATCACATGTCTCTAACTTGACTAGTTTTTGAGTTATATCATTTTTATGGACAAAAACATTTAAAAATGCAATTTTTTCAATCTCTAGTCTAACGATTTTGATTATATGTTCAGTTAAAATACAAATTACAATTAAAAATATTTTACTTACCCCACTAAGTTGGGGCTGGAGGCCGAAGGCGAGAAGCTACAACTCAAGTTATTGAAAGTTGTTTATGTAAAATCTGGCAATGTTATTAATTGAACAGCTGTTTTCGAAGATTATTTTTCGTACTTTTATTTAAATAAAATAAGTGCTTCGTTTGTACATTGTTAGAATTTTCAATTAATTGAACATCTGTTTTTATTTAGATGTGGTATTACATCTTTAAATGTTCATTGTTTAAACAACCTGATGTGACAAAGGGAAAGGAGAAAGTTTGTGCCAGTTTCCTCCATTTATTTAGTTTATAGGCCAACTTATTCTTATTCTTACATATGAGACGCCAATACAAGACTCAACTTTGTGCGTATTTTAAGGTGAATATGAATGATGATATGAGTGTAGGATGAGAGTAGTCTGGTTACTAACTGAGTTCAACTGTTCCTCAGAAAGGGCAATTTATTAATAGGCCAACAGTCAGGGCAACTAAGGGACCTACAGCTTTACGTGTAATCCGAACCATATAGTGTTGGTCTGATTTTCAGCTAACTGAAATGTAGTCTGACACTCGGTTCTCTTTCCTACAAAACATCTCGGACCTTGACTACCATCCAACATGGACACCTCAGACTTCTCTAGTAATCTCCACGTTGATGGCCACCATTGAGCAGACACCGTGTCGGTATTAAGAGGACCGAGCATGGAGTCTACCACCTACAATCTCCCAAACACTTTTTCCCCAAGTAGCTGGGTTACAGCACTACACCACCAGTGCAA
>JAQJVL010008195.1:0-20718 GCA_035578905.1 Stictocephala bisonia
AAAAAATATATTACAATCATTACATTTAATTCTATATATTCCTGAATTATTGAATTCATCTTCACTTTCAATATTCGGGTGTAAAATTTTGGACATAGTATTACAAGTCTTAAAAGCTACTGATAAATTGAATTTCTTAAATTTATTACCAACTCTTTGTGTAAATGGTCCATTGTAATGGAGGGATACATACTTCTTTTGCTCTTTATCGGATTTTTCTTTTTCAAGTGTTGAACGTCTATCGTCTCGAATTTTATTTTCTATTTTCTTTTTTATTCTACTTCCAATTTCATCAATCATTGATACCTTGTATAGTAATAATTTACTAGAAACCGTTGAACAGCGGAGAAATAATACTTTTTAAATTAGTTACTTTGAAATTCAAATGACCAATACTCTGGAAAGGATAAACCTTTCATGGCAATTAATTTCTCTTGAATAGGTCTTTCATTTGATACCAAACTCGACCTAAGTTTACGTTGAAGATTTTCGTTCAACTCCTAGTGGGCCATCCCCCTGAAAAGATTAAATGTCAATAATGACGTCAAAAATGATGTTCTTTGTAACTATGATGATGTAAAAGATTTCACTTTTACAAGTGAAGTCAGTCAAAAGTTGTGAAAGCGTTTCAATATTTTTTTCCACCTATTCCCCTTAATACATTTTTCATTTTCTTCTGCTACTTTCCCAGATGCACTCAAACTTGCAATGGTAAGACCTATATTAAAAGCATGAGATAAAACAGACAGTACGAACTACAGTCCTATTTCAATTTTAACGGTTATATCTAAGGTTTTTGAGAAAGTTGTGTTAAGCCGCCTATGCAGTCCTGGACCAAAACAATATTATTTTTGAAAATCAGTACGGGTTTTTCAAGAATAAATCTACATCCAGTGCAATGTTTGCCTTTATCAACAATATATTTAGTGACTTGGATAGAGGAAAATATTCTGCGGGTCTGTTCTTTGACTTGAGTAGGGCTTTCGACACTATAAACCATGAACTGCTGCTTGGGAAAATGGAGGAGATAGGGATACGAGGCCTGGCACTTGATTGGTTTAAATCTTACCTTGGTGGAAGGAGACAGTCTGTTCTGATCCCGTCGGCTGATGAGAGAGGGTATCTGCGACACTATATTTCACCTAAGCTTCATGCACTGAATGGGGTGCCCCAGGGATCCATCCTTGGTCCTACTCTCTTTATTATATTTATAAACAACCTTCCAACAAGTACTCAATTTTCTAAGCCTTGTCTGTAGGCTGATGACACGTCCCTGTCGTTGTCTGGTTCTACGGTGGAAAGTCTTGAAGAGCAAATATTCATTGAATCGAATAGTTTACTTCAGTGGTTTGACAATAATCTTCTTTTCCTAAATACACTGAAAACTCAATTTCTAAACTTCCAAATTACAGATAGGTCATCCTCAACATCCAGTTTTTTGTTAGATGATACTCCAATTTATTCCACTCAAAAAAGTTCCTTGGTTTAATCTTGGATAATAAGCTGAATTTTCATTTACATATTAACCATGTTATGAATAAAATTAGTTCCGGAATATTCGCCCTTCGCACTTTGGCCAAATCATCAAATACAAATGTTCTTCTAACAGCCTATTATGGACTGATTTTCCCCCATCTTGTTTATGCATTGCCTATCTGGGGTTGTGAGAGTCAAAGAACCCTTTACATTTTTCGTCTTCAAAAGAAGGCGTTAAGGGTAATATTTTCTATTAACAGACTTCAATCCTGTAGAGAAATATTTAAATCTTGCAACATTCTGACGTTTCCATCTCTTTACATCTATGAAAGCCTATCATTTCTTAAACAAAATCTTTCAAAGTTCAGTAGTTCTCAAACACATAAATACGACCTCCGTCCTTCGCCCAACCTTCAAATACCAGCACATCGCACCGCTTTCTTCAGAAAACATCTCTTCTTTAATGCAATAGCAATTTTCAACGAACTCCCAAAAACCATTCAAACCGAGTCAAACCACTTGAGCTTTAAAAACAAACTAAAATCCTTTTTGATTAATAAGTGTTTTTACAGCGTCCGGGAGTTCATGACTGACAGTGCTCAAGATTTTTGAAACACATAACAAGAGTTTACATTTGAATTAAGTATTCATGATCATTTTCGAGTTATATATTTTTATTATTATGTTGTTATTGTGTATATTTTAATAGTGGAAAGTGATATAATTAATGCACAAATGTTGACAAGACTAATGTATGTAACATGTTGATTTTGGTCAAATAAAAGAGTTATTGAGTTATTGTATATTGGTTTAGTGTTATTTTATGTGCATTTAAACAAACTCATTAAATAAGAATACAGCTGACTTTATCCTTAATTTAAAAGGTAATTTACCATAAGGAAATAATGTTTAAGGAGTTTTAAACATTCAATACTAACATTAAATTAGTAAATTTATCGTCCAAAATTGTTAATTTTTTTAATTAAAATATGTTAGTTACTGATCATGTTTGTATTATACATTTAACCATATTAACTGCTTAAGATTTCCAATATTCGTACTTTAAAATGTTAATAAACAATACAGCAATAGGTTTGGTAGTTAAATGGCTTTAATTACTTGGATTGTTTACACTTACCCTCATTGGCTGTATCTTGTATTTGGCTCACGGCTATTCTTCCACCTGATTTAGCATCTAGAAAAAACAAAGAATACTAAATATAAATACTAAGGAAAAATCAGAATACAATTTAATGAATTAGCACTATTCTCAACAGCTTGGTATTTAGCAGCATATGAATTTATCCAGACTTGATAGTGTCATTTATCAGAGTCTTAAATCAGCTGATCAGTACAACAATAAAGTTTATGAAAATATCTGATTTAAGACTCTCAAAAAATACTTTATTGCTAGGGGACACCCCTGCACATTTCACGTGCCAACCCCGTCACTCGATGCACTCGGCTGTGCATTTTTACTACAAATAAAAGTAGATTAACAGTATAACGTAAAATCACAATATTAAATTTATTTACAGTATGACAACTCACACTACTTGCGTTTCTATCTACTTATGAATATAAATACCCAGTGGTATTTATTACTCAGCCTATTCCAAACGTGTTCATTACATCCTTCCCTAGTTTATCATTACAAAATATCTAACCTCCTCACAGTTAAAAACACCACTGTTTACATTGCAACAACTGTTAAAACTTTTTTGGAATCAATATTTACATTCGAACATATGTTCTGTTCATTTAGATATCTCCTCATGTTATTCTTATGGTCAAAAAACGTACTTTGAGGGTGCCCTTCAGGGTGGAAATATTGAAGAATTAAGACCTTATTGCACAACTAAGAACATAGGAAAATGTTTTGACACCTATACCGTTTAAATTGGTCAAGAAATAAGGGACGAGTTGCGTTGACAAAAAACTGCTTTGCGTATTTTATATATATATATATATATATATATATATATATATATATATATATATATATATATATATATATATATATATATATATATATATATATATATATATATATAAGAATTATCAGCTGTTACAAGTGTGTTGAACATTGTACTGGCATATTTCATTGTACATACAGTTTTATATATATATATATATATATATATATATTATCTTATCATCGATAATTTTCATCCGATTTATAAAAACAAAAACGTTATTGCGTTAGATTTGTAATAAAATGTTATAAAAAAGATTATTTGATATTATTGTTAGTATAATTATTGCTTTATGAATTATTTAGGATTAAGATTTTAAGTTACCACTATTTTGAAAATATTGATACAAGAAAACCAATATTTTTTCTCAAAATGGATGTTTTTGTTATAAAGGACCATACAAAATTCCAGTTTAATACACTTTTTTTCTTTCTAAGATATAAACTTAAGGGTAAAAAAACAATGTTGGCTATGAGGATATCCGAGGTGTTTTGCACACTTTTAATACCATATTTGTGATTCTATATGATCCAGAAACAATAACTAAGATAGCTTATCAGAGAGTTCAGAAACACCCTGTTTATACATTATAGAAAATGTATTTATATTTAGATATTTTCCTCAAATAGCCATAGGCTAAAAGAATAAATAAAATAAAGACTACTTTTAGACTATTATGTGTACAATATAATCAATAAAGAATTTGAATGTATTATTGATAGTCATTATTAATTTTACTATTTAATTATTACTTTTTATATATAATAAGTGTATTTATTAACAAAAACTACTACAACTGTAACAAATTATAAGACATAATTAATAACTATTGTTTTTAAAAGTTACTATTAAGTAATTTTTGATAGTTTCCAATATAGGTTTTAATAAGTCCATGATTTATCACCTGACACAAATCCGTCCTTAAATTCAAAGTCAAAATAAGGTCCTTAAAGCAATAACGTCAGAAATACGCTAAAATATTCACTGACACTCTGCCATGTGAAAATTACTGTCTCACATTAAAGTAATAACGTCGGAAATACGCTAAAATATTCACTGATACTCTGCCATGTGAAAACTATCGTCTCACATTAAAGTAATAACGTCATAAATACGCTAAAATACCACTGACACTCTGCCATGTGAAAATTACTGTCTCACATTAAAGTAATAACGTCGGAAATACGCTATAATATTCACTGATACTCTGCCATGTGAAAACTATCGTCTTACATTAAAGTAATAACGTCATAAATACGCTAAAATATCACTGATACTCTGCCATGTGAAAAGTATCGTCTCACCTTAAAGTAATAACGTCATAAATACGCTAAAATATTCACTGATACTCTGCCATGTAAAAATTACTGTCTCACACTAAAGTAATAACGTCGGAAATACGCTAAAATATTCACTGATACTCTGCCATGTGAAAAGTATCGTCTCACCTTAAAGTAATAACGTCATAAATACGTTTAGATATTCACTGATACTCTGCCATGTAAAAATTACTGTCTCACACTAAAGTAATAACGTCGGAAATACGCTAAAATATTCACTGATACTCTGCCATGTGAAAAGTATCGTCTCACCTTAAAGTAATAACGTCATAAATACGTTTAGATATTCACTGATACTCTGCCATGTAAAAATTACTGTCTCACACTTAAGTAATAACGTCGGAAATACGCTAAAATATTCACTGATACTCTGCCATGTGAAAAGTATCGTCTTACATTAAAGTAATAACGTCGGAAATACGCTAAAATATTTAATGATACTCTGCCATGTGAAAAGTATCGTCTCACCTTAAAGTAATAACGTCAGAAATACGTTTAAATATTCACTGACACTCTGCCATGTAAAAAGTATCGTCTCACCTTAAAGTAACGTCAGAAATACGCCAAACTATTCACTGACATTCTGGCATATGAAAAGTATCGTCTCACCTTAAAGTAATAACGTCATAAATACGCTAAAATATTCACTGACACTCTGCCATATGAAAAGTATCGTCTAAAGACACGGTAACTAGATAAGACGGTAGGAATCATGCGCATGGTGCGAAGTAAATACGTGTCAAGTGGTTCACCTGTTACACTGAATGTAGTAATAATCAGTAACTGCTTTTTCTTAAATCACTGTTTTCATCAACAACAAGAGTCATACCCGGTAATAACTATTATTAAGGCTATACAAATATTTTCAATGATAATATTATTAAGGCTATACAAATACTCTCAATAATAATATTATTAATACTAGTCTATTGTATTGATGTTTGGGTAACTGTTGGTTGTATTAAAAAGTGGCTCCATTAGCTTGTCCAATAAATCCAGTTAAAAGATGGTCATTTGGTTTTGATTTGGAAATTTATAAATAAGTAATAAGTGTCAAGTATTGAAACAGCTGTTTATATTGAGCATAATATTAATGATTAATTATTGAATTATTACAGTTATCATGTTTTTTTTAATAAAAAATGAGTTTTTATATCGGAAAATATTCTATTTTTATTCTTTTGGCTAAATTCACACCTACTACGGCTTGTGTCTGACCTGGTGTCATCACCACTCTGCTACATTATCAACCTCTCGTTTGATACTGACAGCTTTCCTAAAGCGCTAAAACATGCTATAGTACGACCAGTCCATAAGAAAGGGGATAGAACGGATCAAAACAATTATCGACCGATTGCTCTCCTCTCTACTTTCTCGAAGGTCTTTGAAAAGGTTTTCCTCTCCAGGCTACTGTCGTTCCTCGAGCGCAATAGTCTCCTTTCGTCCCATCAATATGGGTTTACCAAAAACAAATCGACTGTTGATGCTGTAAATGCTTTCGTATCTGCGACAGCTCAGGCTCTTGACGGTGGTAAACCATCAGTCGGCATGTTCTTCGATTTACGAAAGGCATTCGACATGGTAGACCATAAAATACTGCAAGAAAAAATCAGTTCTATGGGTATTAGGGGTAAAGCCCATTCGTGGATCTGCTCCTATCTCAGTGGTAGAACTCAGCAGGTAAAAATGCCTTTTACTGACTCAGGGAACTGTGAACAGTGGGCCACCTCTTCTACGGAACTGGTTCCTGCGGGGGTTCCTCAGGGTTGGGTTTTGGGGCCTGTATTGTTTCTTATATTCATAAATGATCTTCCCTTAGGAATGGGTGATCAACTAACAGAGATTTGCCTATTTGCTGACGACACTTCTTTGTCCATTTCAGCTGCCGACCGGACAGACATTATCGTTAAGGCATATGAAAAGGTAAATGTACTCCTTCAGTGGTACAGTTCAAATAAAATGGGTATTAATAGTAATAAAACGCAAATAATTGATTTCCGAATAAATAAAAGTGAAGATGCTAATCTACTTACATTCTTCATAGGAGACTCATAAATTAATACCACCTCAACAACGAAATTTCTTGGAGTGCAAACAGACCAACATCTTCGCTTCAAAGAACACATAAACCAGGTTAGCAGGCGTCTAAGCTCTGGGGTCTTCATTCTCAGAAACATATCATCATACCTAGACGCTAGTGTAGGGTTGGCTGCTTACTATGGGGTAATTTTTCCGTTCTTAAACTACGCTGTGGAGGTATGGGGCTATGAAAACTTCAGAACTAGATTTATATTCAGACTCCAGAAAAGAGCGATTAGGACCATCTTTAAGAAACCCTTCCGCTTTTCATGTAAGCCACTTTTTCAGGAGCACAATATTCTAACATTTCCATCTCTTTACATCTTAAAATCAATCTTGTTTGTCCGTAAAAATATAAAGCTTTTCCAATCCAATAGCAAAATCACACACACTTACAATCTTCGCTCAAAACACAACATCAGTTTACCGCCTCATAAAACAAGCTTCTATGGGAGACAAGTTTCATGCAGTGGGATCAGGCTCTTCAACTCACTACCGAACTCATTAAAATCTGAAAGAGGCGTGGTCAGATTCGAAAAAAATCTGAGAGAAGTAATGCTGCGGGGCGCTTTTTACAGTGTTCCGGAATTTTTGTCAATGTCATTGGTTCCTTAATTGCAGGTAACTTCTTTTGTTAGAAGTAGTAATAATATTGTTTTAAAATCTATGATTACTATTATACTTATGGTTATTTTTATTGTTTTATAGATGATTGATACTATTATGCAACTGTTTGTGTTGTTTATTTTAAATAAAGATGATTTGATTTGATTTGATTTGATTTGATTACCTATTAATCCTGAATCTCTTAATACATAGAAGAACCCAGCGAAGACATGAATATCGTAGTCAGATAGAGGGTTGTAGCTCCTGATGTTGAAGGACTTGATGTAGTTCTGGACGAGATTTGTGCAGTGTTCGACATCCACTTCGGTATCCTCCGGTCTCACCGACATTCTGCTGAAATAGTACATCACATCTTATTACTTAAGATTTGTGGTAAAACTGGATAGCTTACAAGAATCAATAACTAAATCAGACCTTCTACAATGCAGTCGTGGCTAAACACAGAATTATAATTTACTAAATATATAATTATAGTAGTTTATAATTATGATAAAACTATAATTTTAATAAATTTGGAATTATTATTTTTTATTATAAAACAAAAACTCCAAAAATGACCAAATGTGTATAAAACTTAAACATGAATTATTTCATACTTCAAACTCAGTAGTTTTTTTTAGCAATTGCTTCCTCCTTATAGGACCAACTAAGATAGTGTACTAAATGTTTTCATTTTGGCCCATAAATCCCAAAACAAACAACAAATCAGTTTATAGATCCAGTAATTGTACAACGAAATGAGGCAAGTGGTAACTTACTAGATAGTGTAAGATAAGAAGGAAGTGAAGTGTAGATTGAACCAAAATGAGTAACTAGAAACTTACTAGATAGTGTAAGATAAGAAAGAAGTGAAGTGTAGATTGAACCAAAATAAGTAACTAGAAACTTACTAGATAGTGTAAGATAAGAAAGAAGTGAAGTGTAGATTGAACCAAAATGAGTAACTAGAAACTTACTAGATAGTGTAAGATAAGAAAGAAGTGAAGTGTAGATTGAACCAAAATGAGTAACTAGAAACTTACTAGATAGTGTAAGATAAGAAAGAAGTGAAGTGTAGATTGAACCAAAATGAGTAACTAGAAACTTACTAGACTGTGTAAGATTGGCCATTGTAGTGGTAGACCTTCCCGTTGTCTCGAAAGCTGGTACAAGGTGTGTCGTAGACATTTCCCTGTTCCATTTTGCCCTCTGACAAAATGGCGACAGTAGCCGCTCCCATGCCCAATCCCATGAAACTGAAAGGACATACACAGTATTTAAGACATTCTCCATACTGGAACATTAAAAAGGCCACTTTTACGAAAATTAGATTTCAATGCAACGTACACCTTCATTTTCTACTTCTCAAGATTGAATTAAAGATGTGCAAACATTTTGAAAAATGCAATGCTCACTACTATTATCCTTGATCTAATCAATGCTGTTACTCAGCTTTCATTAAATGAAATTGATCAAAACAAGTTAATTATTCATTTTTTTAAATTAAATCTCAGCACAAATGTGTGTGATTTTAATGGTTATTATAAATAATGTGCTTGATAATGATATTATAATAAATTTTCTAAGTGTGAATAATTAGAGGAGATTAAAAGAACAAATGTTTGAATAGTTAACTAATTTTAAATTAATCAAATCAAATCAAAATTCTTTATTGTAAAAGACAATATACATTGTATTACAAGCGTCATGGAATTATTTAACTTAACGTATCACATAAAAATATATATTTGAGATCTTAAATTGACAGCATTGGCTTAAGTAACTCATCGACTGAGTAACAAGCAGCCTCTAACAAATAATTTTTAAGCAATGTCTTAAATTTTTAGGGTCCGTTTCGTTCCTAATTTGGCTCGCTATTCTATTAAATAGTTTCGGGCCTAAATTTTGTGGCAATTTAGCAGTGAGCTGAAGTCTGTCTGTGTGTGTTCCTGTGGCGAGTGTTGTGAGAATGTATGTCAGAGCCTGTTAGAACAGTATCCGACTTAAATCTATAAAATATTATGACTTCAAATATGTATATTGACGGTAGGGTTAAGATGTTAAAAGATTTAAATAATTCTCTACAGGAAGACGGTCTATTGACTCCCGCCATGATTCGGATGGCTCTTTTTTGAAGTTGGAAGACTCAAGAAATTTTTCTGAGAAGTTGAGCCCCATAGCACTACACCATATCTTAGGCTAGACTCTATAAGAGAAGTATATATCAATCTCATCAGGAAATTATTTTTGTAATTCGCGAGTCTACCTAACAAAAATAGTTGACTGGACATTTTAGAACAAAGTAGATCAATATACGAAGACCAAGAAAAAAATATATCGAAAATCAATCCCAAATATTTACATTCATCACTTAAAGACAGTTCATTATCACTCATGAAAATACAGGGATCTAATTCTTCATGAATATTTTGTGAAAAAAACAAGCATTTCGTCTTGGAAGCATTTACATGGAGATTATTACTATTTAGGTATTGGTACAGCTCTGAGAGCTGCAAATAACTTTCTACTTCCAAACTACTTAAAATTTTGTTCATAAAAACAAGGGATATATCATCGGCTTAAAAAGTAGCAAGTAAATTTGGAAACATTTCAGTCAAATCATTCAAATAAAGAATGAAAAGAATCGGGCCTAAAACAGAACCTTGAGGGATTCCGAATGTTACATTGAGATTATTGGACTGCATGTTATTTATATTAACCTTATGACATCTTTTAGTAAGATAAGATTTAATCCATTCTAGAGGCAAACCACGGATTCCAAGGTTGTAGAGTTTTTCAAAAAGTATATTGTTGTTTAAAGAGTCAAATGCCTTCTGTAGATCTAAAAATACGCCTATGGCTTTAGATTTTTTATCCAGTGCTGTAATAATTTTCGTGACGAAATCGACCATTGCATCAGTTGTGTTTTTACCCTTCGTGAACCCATACTGTTCCTTACATAACATATTTTGTTCTGTTAAAAAGTTTAATAGCCTATGAACAAATACATACTCAACTATTTTAGATATGTTCGAAACATTAGCAATCGGACGCCAGTTTTCAGGCTTACTCAAGTCACCTTCCTTATATATCGGCCTTATTATTGTTTGTTTGAGGTCTTGTGGAAATACACCCTCTGATAATGACGTATTAATCACCTCTGCAAGGGCGTTGTTGACATATGGTGCACAATGGCGAATAACTCTGTGAGTTATGCCATCGTACCCAGCAGAATTAGAGTTTCTTAAGCTTAATATTATATTGTGAACCTCATAAGGATCTGTGGGACGCAAAACAAATGAACTAGAGTAAGTTTTATAAGACCTTGACTGCATAACGGGCTCTGTTGTCTTTGAATAGTTTTGTTTACCGATGTTCGCAAAATAAAGGTTAAACTCGTTTGGGCTGGGTATTTTGGCTGGTAAAGGAACTTGTTTCCTCAGTCTTTCCATATTTATTGACCTCCAGGCTTCCCTTGTCAGATTATTAGCTGTGGTAAGTTTCTTACATAAATTAGTTGACTTAGCCAACCTGATAACTTTACGATAGATATTTCTGTAGTTTTTATAATAATTTAAGAAACCTGTAATACTATTAGTCTTCCTTTTGAAGTCAAGCTCTTTGAGCTTCCTAGATGATATAATTATACCTTGAGTCAACCAAGGGTTATTTGGCTTATTATTGACCTTAATTTTCTGTTGCAATGGACACGCTAATGAAAGATTGTATTTTAGGATGTTTAAAAATGTACGACATTTCCCTTGAGCATCCGGGCTCTTTTGCATGGAGTCCCAATTTTCATTTTTCAACACTAAACTTAAAGTGTTTATGTTTTCCAGGCATGTGTTATGAGTCAGTTGATTGTTGTGCCGGGGCGTGGGTTTTAGAGCGGGTGAATTTTGTATCGTTAGATTAATGACTTGTGCAAAGTGATCAGACAAGCCGGTGCCTATTACTTGCACTTGTAATAATTCACTATCAATGTTGGAAATTACGTGATCTATTAACGTTGAAGAGGTGCTTGTCACTCTAGTCGGTGAATCTACAAATTGTTTCAAGTTGAATTCATGCATTACATCTCTCAATCTCAAGGTTTCATTATTTTTTTTAAACCAATCAAAATTTAAATCATCAACTATGATACAAAACCTTTTTTATTGAAATAATATTTTGAGAGCATTGCATAAAAAATGTCAAAAAAATGATTTACATTTAAATAACAATGTGGACGATATATTCCACATAACATTACTTTTTGTCCATTACTAAAATTAAATTCGACTGCTGCTGATTCAAAAACAGTTTCTTTACAAAATGAATTCATATTTACAATATTTACAATTAAACTACGTTTTGTTAAGATTACTATGCCCCCACTACATTTATGGTTACATCTACAAAAATCACAATTAACATAATATTCAAGAAAATTAATACATTAAAATCCATTTTGTAGCCCCTGAACTGTTGTAATTAGACTAAAATAGGTATACTTTACCTTCACGTCAAACAGTTCACAGTGTGGATGGTGAGAATACCAACTACATGTTTCGCCGTAAATACGGCATCTTCAGGTTAAAGAACATAAAAGATAAATAAGTCCCATTGGGATGCGTCACAAATTAATTAAAAAACACAGTTTACACACGGAAACATAAAACATTGAAACTTTTGGTAGGCCTACCACACACATTTCACGGTCCACGGCGTGATCCGGAAGCAGACTCACGCCTTCCGTCTGCTTCCGGATCCTGCAGAGTCTGCTTCCGGATCACGCCGTGGACCGTGAAATGTGTGTGGTAGGCATACCAAAAGTGTCAATGTTTGATGTTTCCGTGTGTAAACTGTGTTTTTTAATTAATTTGTGACGCATCCCAATGGGACTTATTTATCTTTTATGTTCTTTAACCTGAAGATGCCGTATTTACGGCGAAACATGTAGTTGGTATTCTCACCATCCCCACTGTGAACTGTTTGACGTGAAGGTAAAGTATACCTATTTTAGTCTAAAATTAATACAATGTAATTCCTCTTTTTTTAGGCCATGTTCGCTCAATATGACGATATCTGGTTGCTCAGTTTTCAAAAAAATACTTAAGGAACCTATTTTGTTTCTAACATAATGTACATTAAGATGAATAATTTTCAAAATATTAAATTCATTTAGGCCTACCTTCATTACCAATTTATGTTTTAAGTTTTCGTCATAATGTTCTCTTAAAATAGCAGAAAACTCTTCATTGTCATTACTGTCTAATTTAAAGTTAAACTGTTTATTTTTTCGGCTATCATGTTACAGAGTTTTCGTTTACCTAATTTGTTTAGGTGAAGCCCAAATGTTGTGAAAGCTTTTCGAGGCATGTTTGAAAGGGAAAGAACTTGAACATGTTCGTATTTTAAAGCCTCTATGATTAGGTCAATATTAATTTTCCTAATTTTGCTATTTAAGTCTGGTCTATCATTTCTTAAAGGGATTTCATTTGTGTTTTTAGTTTTACAAGCAATATCTTTTACAACTTGTGTAACATTAAAATAATTTGACAGATCTACATTATTTGTACCTCCTAAAATAATTAGATGGTCGCTGCTACCTAACTTAGAATTGTTGCCGTCCAAGCCGCTCGCTACAATCTCCAAGGTAGCATTCGGTTTAACGAGACCTGACACCTGGTACTCGTCACCGAGCCTCTCATGTAGCGAACCGCTTAGACTGCGGCCGTGAATGTCTGATAATAAAAGTACTTGTTTTTTGAAAGTTTGATTTTGTTTTTGTGTCACTTGACTTTCTTTGAGAGATTCGTAAATTTTATTCACAGGAAATGTCTGAAGGTAGCAGGGATCATTTTGAATAGGGACATTATTTCTAATCATTGAAAGAATCAAGTCAATGAAGTACAGTACGTAGGCTCCACACTCAACACTCTTCTCCTGGCGGCAACACGGCATCTGCACCACACTGACACTAGGGTCCCCACTGAGTTGGGCTGCCATCCGTGGAAGCCATTTGGGCCGCGTGCTTGCTGTTTAGAGGTGCTAGGCTGTCAAGGTGGAAGTAGGTGTTCGTCTCCCGAGTGTAGACCAGCAGTGACCAGTAACCTCCTCCTTCCTGGTTGTCGTCCGCTCGGTCATTTACAACAGCCAGGACATACTTATGAGAGCCAATGTCAAGTTCCCTCCTCAGCTGTAACACGTCTGCTGGGCTGCCACTGTTTTTTAAAAGGTGGCTAACTGTGGGGTCCAGCAAAATCACATCTTCTGGGACTGAAAGGCGATCTAAATATATTTTAATATGATCGTCATGGAGCTTAAACCATTCTGTTTGCGTTTTAGATGTATTCACTCGCCTCCTATCATTTGCATTTTGTGGTTGTTTTGGTAATTGAGCTATCCGGATCTCATGACGTAGCCTCTTCGCGAATTCTGCGTGAGGAAGGCCGTGGTAAAGTTTTCGTTTAGCTCTCTGCTCGCAAGTTATCACAAGGACAGAAGCTCCGGTCACCCGTTGAAACTCAACAATGTTTTTTGCAAAATGGTTTAAATAAATAAGATCTCGCACACACCCCATGGGGGAGCATACGAGAGTCTTTAATCTTCTTTTTTGGAAGTACTTTATGAGATCTTTAAACGCCAAATTATAGTCGCTCTCAGTTGGTTTTCCAAAGTAATCTGATTGGTAACTAAACTGTAGATAGCTGCCCCTTCTAGTACTAATTGGAAAGCTAGATGTTTTGTCAAGCAATCTTCTATTCGAGGTTTACCAATTTTGACCTGGAAATTAACAGCGACGCCGGCTGACATGTGCCTCTTATGGCGAAAGTCACCCGAGATGGTATGAGCGAAGGCGATGGAGTCATTATTCCTCAATCCATCTATCATGTCTCCCATGATACGTTTAGAACGTAAACCCCAAAACGTTTAGAACATGTATTTTATCTGAGATCCCAGTAATGATGGTTTTATTATTACATTTAATACTTACAAAATCTTCTTTAGGGGTTTCAGTTTGTACGGCCATATCTGATTTCAGGACATTTATTCCATCCACCGAGTGTAAAGTAATATTGGGATCAGTCTGAGAAGTTGCTGCGGTAAAAGCATTTGAGACGTTTTATTTTCATCCAATTCAATTAGCCGTTTCTCTAACATTATTAATCTTTCAGTAAGGGCTTCTTTAGTGTATATCAGTTCAGCTACCCTCTGTCTCAAATGTTGGTTTTCCTGGTCAGGTTGTGAAAAGGTTGTTGATATTGGAGTTATAGTGGTGTATGGAGATAGAAGTTCCGTTAAAGAAGGCGTTTGGCTATCTAAGGAGGATGTTGAGTTAGAAAATAAATCTATAGTTGAGTGAGACGGAGTTTTCAGAGTTAACGATGTTGGAGTTAAAGTCGATTGGAAAGCGGTGGAAGGAGATGATAATGTGCTCGATGTTAAATTGGCTGGAGGTTCATGGTTATGCGCTGTGGAATTCTTCTTGATCGATGTAATAGAAATATTTGTTCTAAGGGAAGCAGAACAGTTCTTGTTTGTACATCTCCAGCTTAACTCCCCAGTCGCTAGTGTCTTATCCTTTCTGTATCTAAAATTATTTATTTCTATGCCATCTTTGCCCTTTGCAGATTTTATTCTATTTATTTTCATGTTTAAAATTTAAATCAACAATAAAATTAACAACAAAACTATTCTTGTAATAGTATTTAATATATTTTATATTTAAATTGACAGATAAAACAGTTCAAGTAAAAATTGTACGGATAATAATAAAATTTAACTCAATATCAGTAAATTAACGATCACCAAAAAGAAGAAAAAAAAAGTTGGTGTTGGTACTGAGATTTGAACTCGGTCCTTCTAGAGGGTTATCTTACGAGGCGGTGACTCATCCATATCATCTACGGTGACAAGAAGAGCGGGAGAGTTCAGGTGGTTTATGCGATACGTCGCTCAGTAGCTACGACAGCGTTGCCTCGTCCTGTCCTGTAGAGCTAACCTCGATAATTAGGTTAGTTAGTCACAGCACATCAAATACTTACAGCACGAGCTTTGTATGACTTGATCACGACATTAAACAGTAACTCAGTAATAATGAAGCTAGTTTATCAAATCTATAGGTCGTCAAATCAATAAAACTTAATAAAACTTATGGAAACCGCGGAGGGTAATAGCCCACAATGTCAACAAGCAGGTCCAGGCCTCTTGTTTTTATAAAGTAATTTTTCCGGAAGACCAGCCAATACTTTACTAGGCATTAGCAAAAAGTAACAGTGGAGATAGGAGAGTTAATTTATTGAGATAAAGGTGGAAATTAACTCACCAATCTTTCCCCAACTACATAGACACGTGGTTCAATGTTTGATGGACAACAGTAATAAAAGCAGTGCCACACAGCTAGAGTGAAGCCAGGACAAAGTCACTATAAATGGAGTCATTTCTACAGTTGGTTAATCGGATGTCCAAATCCTTGTGAGCGGAAGTCGGGACGAACCGTTGACACGTACCGCAAAACGAAGGTTTTGAAGATCTGGTTGCACAAACTTAGGGAGGGGGGGTTAATAATGAAAATTAAACATAGATAAAACGTATGAGTAAAAGATTAATAAATGAGACAAACGATTAATTATTCAAATGATAGAGGGAACCCATAAAAACCATGACGTGTGATGAGTTTGGTTTTACATGGTGTCTATCGAGATTGATAAAAGACGACTGACTCCTTCCACGCGTTCAAAACTGACGGGAACAGAGGGTTAATTAAAAAAAATGATATATATTTAATTTATATTAACTACCTCAGATTCTCTCTCTTGGTTTTTATTTATGAAACCACCAGCATTAAGTAACAATTAAAACATGTAATGAAAAATAACTTAAATACTAAATAGAGAGAAAAATTTGTAACAAATAATACAATTATTTACCAGCTTAACAAAATATTTTCTTGATTTTAAATGTTCTTATGTGACTTATCGAATATTAACTTGGTAACTGAAGGTCTGTAACTGAAAATTATACTTTAAACAATTTTTTAGAATATATAACAAGTATAATTTAGAAGGTATGTATAAAAGTAAACATACCATGTAGCCAAAAGAGCAGTGAGTAGCGTCATAGAAAAATTTAATTAAATGTATTAATAAATGATGTATGATATACTATTTAACTTAAAAATAGGGTTAGGCACAAGTTTGTAATATACGAGTATTTATTTATTTTAAACCTATTGAAAGAAATTTAATGACACTTTGGAGTTATGCACATGTCCCTATACCAAACATTTAGACATATTTTACTTGTTTTTCACATAGTCAGATGATGGCCCATGAAGGAAGTCTTAACATTTTCAAATGTAAGTCTACCTCGAGTTATACTTCAATTTAAAGGTCTTTCATATAGCCTCTCAAATAATTCAATGTCAGAGTTGGGCAAAAGTCTAGAATATATTTATTAATTTTAAAACTATTAAAAGAAAAGTAATGAAACTTTGGTATATGAACATGTACATAACTACAAAAACATTTAGGCATATTTAACTTGTTTTTTGTTTATCCAAGGAATTGCCCATGAAGGAAGTGTTAAACATTTAAATAACAGCCTAATTCGAGTTACACTTCATTTTAAAGGTCTTTGTTTGTAAAAAACAAGAGTCCAAACCTGAGTTCAAAAGGATTACCGAATCAGAAAATATAGCCTATTAAAGAATTTAGTATCATAAAACTAATACGGCTTAAGAACAAAAATAAGATAGTTATTATATATTGCTGCATAGAGCTGTAATTTATTTGACTGAATATGAGAAATTAATTGTAATAAAAAATAAGTAACAAAGTATTATAATAATATTCTTAAACTATTTTTAGGGTAAACATACTGTCAAAAGGGTTTTAATCTTTTTTCTTATTTTATTTTTGTTCAAAAGCATAGTTATTTTTATAATGCATTCGTTCGTAATGATTATTAATAATTAACAACTAACTCAACAGGGACCTCAAACTGTTAATAATAAATAAAATAAGTAAAATAAAATAAGTAAATAATTAGCCAAATAACTAAGAAGAATTGATAATATGACATTAAATTATTTGAATCACTGTATTTTCTGACTGGGTCATGCTTCTGATCTCAGGTTTGCACTCTTGTATTGTACAAATAAAGACATTTAAATTTAGGCATAACTCGAGGTAAACTACATTTCAAATTTTTAAGGCTTCCTTCATGGGCCATCCCCTGGCTATACGAAAAACAAGTAAAATATATCTAAATGTTTAATATTGGAACATGTACATAACTACAATGTTTCATTACACTTTTTTCAATAGTTTTGAAATTAATAAATATATTCCAGACTTTTGCTTGACCCTGATATTAAACTCTTTAGTGGCTGTATCTTCTCACTGGTTCATTCTTTTTACCTCAATTCTGCACTTTTGTATTGTACAAACAAAGGCCTTTAAAATGAGGTATAAGTCAAGGTATGCTTACATTTAAAATTTCTAAGACTTCCTTCATGGGCCAACCCCTGCATACACGAAAAATCAGTAAAATATGTCTAAATGTTTGGTATAGGGACATATACATAAAACTACTAATTTTCATTACTTATGTTCCAATAGTTTTGAAATTAATAAATATATTCCAGATTTTTTGACCAATGGACGCCAAACGCCTTCGGCAACAATTATAGCTCTATTTGTTATATATAATATAGATTGTCCATACGTCACTTGCGATATTTAGTTCATGATGTCTAAAATAATAAAGAAGTTACTTTTCATAATACAAACAGATTAGTTGTTGAAATGTAAGAACCTAAAGATGGTTTCAACATATATATTTTTGTATCCCTGTCATATTTACCTGTGAGTGTAGTAGTTGACTCTCTTTCCACTCAGTGGGATCCAGCGTACTTGGAGCGGAAACTGTGGGAACTGTGGAGTGGTGAGGGGAAAGGTTATCTGAGTGGAGGCGCCTCCCAAGTCTAAGGTGGCCACCATGTTGTCAGGACTGTATTGAAGGCGATCTAATAAAACATATATACTGTTTTAGGTTTAACTATAGTAAATTATATACAGTGTGAAAGAAAAGACCCGGTACAGATTAATAAATTTTGAACTATTAGAACTAAAGCAATAAAACTTGGTACATCATTACTGCAGCTATTAATCTACTATTTTAATGCCATTTTTCTGTAATTTCGGGGGATAGCTCACAAGGATTCAGAAGAAAATCTCAAACGAGATCATAGGTCGAGTAGTACATTAAATTAAAGGTCTTTTGTAGTAGAATACAAGCCCACAAATCCGAACTCAAAAGTGGCGCTAGTTTAAGTTAGCAAAAATGACGCTAGATTAAGATTTTAACAATTTACAATGACGGTCCTGTTCTAGACGGTTTAATATTCTTTTCCTGGCTCAAGTTTGGAAAATTAAACTTTTTAAATGCCTACTGTACTTAAGAAATAGTTTTTTAGGGTAGTTGGTGACTCCTCACTTCTAATAGATAATGGTCCATAAGGACTTTGACAAAAATATTAAAAATATCATAGGTCATCTAGATGTACACCATTTTAAAAGGGTTGTCTAGCACAGGTGAATACCACAAACAGCACTTAAAAAGGTCGATCTAGGAAAAAGTGCATATATTCAAAGATTTTAATAGAAATAAGTGATGCTTACTTACCAAATATTTTTAGAGTAAATATTTGAAGTGCTAAATCTTTTTCATGACTAACTTCATATGTAGATTTGCACGACAGGCATAGTGCACGATGCAGCACTTTTTCTTTGATGTATTAGTGCATTTAAATTGTTGCCAATAATGCAATGTCTTACTACAACCAAGAACAGTTTTTAAAATCTGCCATTTTTTACTGGACCAACCGTTTTAAGCACTGTTTGTGGTATTCACCTGTGCTAGACAAATCCTTTAAAATGGTGTACATCTTGACCACCTATGCTATTTTTTTATATTTTTGTCCAACTTCTTGTGGACCATCATCCATTGGAAGTGAAGAGTCACTAACTACCCTTTAAAACTATTTCTTAAGTCCAGTAGGCATTTACAAATTTTCCCAACTTGAGCTAGGAAAAGTATATACAGGGTGAATGGTACGTGGTGTTTAAATTTAGGGGTTAAACTACATTCTTGGGGCTACTTAAAAACGCAAATTTCAGTGTTATATGCCAAATGGTTAGTGTGGTATGTTCAAATTAAGATCTTTTTTAAATCGTGGACCTAACCATAAAAATGCTTTATTACTCACTCAAAAGATCATATTTTTTGAACTGTGACACCATTTTTGAAATCTACAATAAATTTTCAACAAGAATAATGAGTTAGTAAGATGCGTAAATTAAGGTTGGTATTTAAAATTATGTGTTAAAGTAAAGAAATAATGTTTTTGTAAAATTTTAAACAATGTTTTACGCGTAGTTAATAAATTATGGTAACTGACATAATGTGTTAAACCATACAGAAAACTGCGTAATTTAATGTTCTTTTCAATGGTATAATTAATTGTGATTTTAATTATTTTGTTTCGTCATCGAAAACGTTAGGTTAAACTGAATTAAAACACAGTTTGCGGAAAACTTGAAACTTTTTATTACAAGAAAGATTATAATACTTTAGTAGTAGGGTTATGGCGACTTAACGCCGCCCCATGATGAGTTTTCGCCAAATGAAGAGTCGAGGGTGGGGGAAGTCACGTGACCGGATCCAAGATGGCGGCGGTCACGTGACCAGATCCAAGATGGTGGTGGCCACATGACTGGATCTAAGATCACGGCCCCCAGTCCTGCCAACTTGGTGGGAATTTTCCCTCCCAAAATTTCCCTCAAATTCCCTTTTTGTACTATATAAAATACACTATTAGCCTTGTTATACTATATAAAATGCATTATTTTCTCTTATACTCTAAAGTAAATCTATACTCTATGGAACCTTGACCTTGACGACATGCACAAACATATTACGTAGATACTCACCCTGTATGGTCGGTAGAATGTTAGTACAAGGCCTCTGAAGGAACGTCAACCTCCTCTACCAGCTCAGAGGTCACTCTTTTGATTTTTAAGGGTAAACAAAGAGGCTCCCACAGGTCTAGACCATATACCCCTGTGGTACGGAGAAACAAACCCTTGTAATAAGCCCCAACCATCGCTCATTACGTTGGTAGCCATCCTCCCACCTTTCCATAGAGATTTACTCTAGGTGTTTATAGTAAATCTCGTAAACCATGTAACTTG
>JAQJVL010008196.1:0-20714 GCA_035578905.1 Stictocephala bisonia
GGGCATGTTTAAATGTAATTTATTTATTGACTTCAGATAGACTCCAGAGTGCTCTTTCAGCAAACGCTGGAACTATGAGGAGCCATTGAAAATGTTACAACCAATGGCGTGGTGGTGTAATCTAGCCGCAACCAAAGCAACGCTCTTACATTACTGCCATGTTTAAGTTATTTAAATACAGTTGTTACATAACATCTTGTTTGATATTGTGAACATGAGTGTGAGTCAATATAAAACAATGTAGGACTTCAAACTATTGTTTCCTATTGTTTATAAACTGTTCTTAAAGCATTATTTATATTTTGCTTTATTGTAATATTGTTTTAACCAATTAAAATGATTTTAAGCGGATTTATTTATACCTCAACAAGTAAGTATTCTCTATCATATGCCAAAAGGAGTACTCTTGGCAACACCGCGTAACAGAACTTGGTATAAGCGCGCTCATATCAAGTCGAGCCTTAGAATAAATAAACTACACGTTACAATTTCTGACGAAACGTTAGTCTCGGAAAGAAAACTACACAGATATTTCACACTGATACCACTCTTGTAATTATTTATATTTTACTTACACACTGATTCGTAACAAGTTGTGTTAGCGTCACACTAAATTATAATTTTCTGAGGCCACTATATTTAATTTATTGATTCTCCCGACTTGTCTTCAGAGCACTCTTACGGCAAGTGCTGGAACTACAAGTAAGTTTTGACTGTTACGACCAAGAACGTGACGATATTAGTCAACGATATTAGAACCACAGCAAGCACTTTAATGATGCAGGTTTCAGTTTTTTATCTGCACTTGTCTGATAACCTGTTGTTTGTATCTGTAGATTTATGTGCGAATAGCAATTTATGATCGTGGATTGTCATATTGTTTACACCGTCTTATACATTTATTTGTATCTATTTTCGTTTATACTTAATAGATTGCTAGATGTTCTGTTCCTCTTATTCATCAATTATATATCTGGAAGTATAGATGATGGTAGTATCTGCCTATTTGCGAATGATACCTCAATTAATATTTCAAGTAAGAATCGAGAACATCTTGAAGTCGCTCTTCTGCAGTGGTTGGAGGATAAATGTCTTGAGGTAAATGGATCCAAAACAAAATTTAACCATTTTTATTTAGGACACTCAAATAGTATTTTTTCTCCTATAAACTCTCAGATTGTTATAGGAGATTTTGAAATTTTATCATCTTGTACAGACTTTTTGGGATTGTTAGTGGACCCCACCCTAAAATACCACTGTCATGTGGATAAAGTGGGTGGCAAAGTGAGTAGAGGCATTTTTGTCTTGCGAGACTATCATATTTTGCCAATGAAAATATACTATTAGCTGCTTACTTTGGTTGTATTTACCCACATATGGTCTATGGTTTACCAGTTTGGTGTGCAAAATTCGCAGGTACCCGTTATATTTTCCGTATTCAGAAAAAAGAATAAGGAAAAATATCTTGCTTGGCCTCCGTGGATCACCGTTATGCAGAGGCAGTGTGTCTGCTGACCTTTCCTTCTTTGTTTATATATTTTTAGACTGTGTAATTCTTGAAACGTAATATCCACCAATATCCATCACAAACACACTCCATTTATAATCTAGGAATGTTAAACCGAATACCTATCCCTCAGCACCGCACCTCCTTCTTTGACAAACAAGTTCGTGATCACGCAATAAAACTATTTAATTATTTACCATAACGTCCGAAAGCACAATCTTATGTCACTCTTTTTAAGAAGCATTTAAAAGAATTTCTCGTTAATAAGGAATATTATCCAGTTAGTAGTTTTTTAGCAGATAAGGACCTAACCTAAGTTGATTGTTTTATTACTTGAATATTACTCATGTACAGTAGTTTTAACTGACTCTTGTTTTGCAATATTACTATTATTAATCAAATAGTTTTTTAATTAGCCTAATACATGTTGGTACATATACAGTACAAGTAAACGTTACACAATACAAATTTATTACAATATAAGCACAAAATGGACAAATATATTACAAGTACAAATGCACAAATATTATGGTGATCGATTTCGGTGAACCACGCTCACCTTCCACAGACCAGAGGGATTCACAAAAGTATTTTATTTGTCACTCATTATGTATATTTTGTCACTTTTTATTTGTATGCCCTTTTATTAACAGATAAATAAAAAGAATTTGATTTGATGCAGCGTGATGAATTCCAAAAAATCCACTCCCTGTATGTTTTAATTTGGAATTCAAAGTCGAGTTGTCAGTTCTATTGATCTGGTCTTTTTACTAAACTATTGGAATGTTGGAGGGATATATCCGTTGTAGCAAGTTTTTATTTCTAAGCTTTAAAGGCTACTCACATTTTTAACATAAATATATTTTTTATGCTTTATTTTAATTTTGAAACCACTTATTAACATATACAGGGTTTAAAAAGCCTTAACCCCATATGAAATATTTTACGAATAGAGAAGTAGAAGTTATTTACTTCGGGGAATATGACCAAGTGAGGAGTTTTTCACGTATGAACAATGTTTAACTCCCCTCCGAAAGTGGGGTAGTTTGGGGAAGTCGAATGTTTTAATCTGTAACCTCTAGCAAGTAAACAACATGTTAAAGGTTTTAATGAAAGAAGGTGGCACAAACTTGAGGTTTCAAATGTTACTCTATTAAATTTGTTACTCCAATTAAAGTTGGAAATGTTTCCTTAAACCCCTTATTTAATTTGCATTTAAAGTTATTTTAGGGTAGATAAAACATTCACTCACCAATTATTTTGAAAAGTCATGACTGTAAATACTAAATAAAAAAGTGTTTACATGAATCAACAAACAAATACAAGCCAGTGGTATTTTCAGGCTGCCCTACTGTATTTTCGTCAGACAAAGCAAAACCTAATAAATTCTATGGCATTGTTATTGATTGGTAGATTTATCCAAATTTCAAGGAAATATTTAGTCTGATTTCAGCGTACACTTGAAAACAGAATCAATGACATATTATTATGGATCAATGAGTTGAAGCTCCGGATGTAGGTGTTCGGATTGCCGTCGAGTTTGCAAGCCAAATGACCGAGTGGATTTGTGTGAGAGTTCTTTACACTCGGCGTGGCTTAGTTCAACTTCACTTTAATTATTCTGACGCCATATTGCAGAAACTTTTATAAAATAGCAATATCAGCAATTAAAGGAGAACAACTAAAAATGATTATGAAAGTATTTGAACTCGTTTGGTAGGCTTTTTCGTTATCACTATCTAACTAAATTACTATATTTAACGTGTGGATTTTGTCAACTACCATTGTTTAATTTAAAACTATATAAAAGCTTTCAAAGCTAAATCCAATCCATCAATCAAGCCATTTAAAACCTGTTTTATTGCTTCTATTTATGCCAGCTAATCTTCCTTTCGTAAAACAGTGCAGGAGGCATTGTGTAACTATGTGATCCATTGTTTGGATAGACTACCCACAATCACATGACTAATATAATGTCAATCTCTATTTGTATTTCCAGAAGTTACATCTGCCCACGCCAGTTCGGAACCGAGTCAACGTGTCCATTCCCTACGAGGGAGGTTCATCCCAACCACATTTATTGAAGGATTGTCAATGAGGAACTTATTTCGTCCATTAAAACTGTTCCACGTTTCGGCCCAGCTAGTATCGGGTGAGACATTTGATGTGCTCAACTGGAAGGCAGTACGTAGGGGTGGGTTTTGAGATTTTAAGCGACTATCCTGACATGGGAGATACTGTATAATGGGGCATTCTTATTGAAGTAGGCAATCTTTAAGTAGTGCCTCCTGAAGTCTTATCTCTAGAAGATATATATTACACAGCACAGAAAGCCAAGGTAATGAAGTTGCCATGAGAGTGCCACTAATAGCTCTCATATCTCTATTAAGTTGGACATCAATCGCTTTTGTATATGCGCTATTTAGCCATTAGAGAGCATTGTATTCAGCAGCTGAATCAGTTACAAAGCAGTAGTACTAAATTACTATAACCTATTGCCTGGTATTAACCCAACCTGCTATCTAGTTACTGATGTTGATGACACTCAGTGTTCCTTGACTCCGTTATCTTTCGATAACGTCGGAACCTTCTAGTAAAATCTATTGGCCTTAAATTAATTACTTAAATTAAGTAGAGTAACCTGAAAAATAATCTACATTGATACATTACACAGGACTTATATGTCTACTAACATTTCATAACCAAACTGTAACAGAAATGAATGTCTGATAAATTTAAATTCCTTTTTCAATCTAGTATTTGAAAAATATTTACGAATTTCACTGATTTTTAATTCATCACAAAAATACTTTTTCGAGCATACTTTTAACATGCTTATTTGTTCATGATAACAGCCATATATATACATTATATATTGGTTCAAATAGATAAATGTAAGGAGTTTGGTAGTCCACATATACGTGTAAATATTACCGTGTAACTCACGTTATTATTTCATATTGAAGAAGTTACAATAAAAACGTTTCAAGTAAATTAAATAACTGAAATACAATGCACTTTATTTTCATTAACGTGTTTTTATTTATTTTATATTTCATTTTATATACATCTTTACATTTAATTTAATTTTAATCATCTCTCTGGATATAGCTAATTAAGAGTTATACTAATCTATTTATTACATGAGAAATCTTCATCCGAACAATAACCTTAATCTACCCCCTCACAAAATTATATTTTTTAAAAAAACATTTGCAGTTTAACAGCCCTAGACTCTTCAACGCACTGTCAAACTCAATAGAATGTGAAAGTGGCGTGATTAGGTTTTCTGAAAAATCCAAAGCTTACCTTTGCCTTACGCTTTGTAAAGTGTTCACAGCTATTTGAAGAGCCGCCTTTAGTGATTTATAATAATATTTAGTTTAAAAGGTTCTTATATTTAATTGTAAAGTAATGTATAATTAATTACGCTATTGCACAGTGTACAAAATACTGTAAAAAATAAAGAACTTTTAATCTGATTTGTATACAATGATGTACAGAGATTTTCTTATAATATTAACTAATGTTTGGAAATAAAACAAACATTAAAAAAATGAAATAATACAAACAACTCATATTTAGTGGTAATATTTTTATTATGTTTAGGGATTTTCTTTTATTTTTCTTATCTTAGTTTTTAATTTAATTGTTTTACTTATTTCAGAATGGATAATGGTAAAACAGCCGCAATCCAATGAAGAGGAAAATACCTTAAGTGAACCAACATGATTGAAAGTTTATACGGGAATGGCAAAAGAACTACAGAGTATCACTATTTTAGCTTTATAATTTAGAAATATTTCTCATATCATGTTTACTATTATTCTCTCGTCGGTTATTATTCTGCACACCATTTCCCGACGAGGTCTTGCACCTGGTACCAGGCCTCCTTGACGGCTGGGGAGTCGGTGTCCTTAATGTCAGAAGTTACTGAGCAGTGGGAAGCTCCTGTAGGACACATGAGATTGGACGTATTATATTTAGGTGATAAAAATGTTTTCTTATTAGTAAATAATTGGTTCATATTCACTTTTGCTGTGATATCATGAATTTATAAGTTAAAGCAATGAAAACAAATCTCTATGAGTGCAGAACCCATGTAAATGTCCAGCCTGGCACTGAGCTTGTTCGATCAGTGGCCGGTAGATCATGCGGAGCGTCTTTTCTTTCGTCAATGTGTTTGTGTGTGTGAGAGAGTACATAGACTATATATGTCTTTATCGTATCGTCTGCTTTTATCGATATCTCTGTCTCTCTCTCTCACTGCTTTTAATCAGATCAGAGCAAACTATCGGTGACTTTTTAAACCTAAGGAAAACAGACTAATTTTTAACCGTAACAACTACTCTTCTTATTTTATTGATTGGTTAAGTTAATAATTTTAGCAATGTAGAAAGTATTATCACTTGATATGGACAGTGTAACATAAAAAAAATTTGTTCTACTTTATTCAGTATATTGTATGTTACAGAAACATATACGGGACGGTGTGTTGTATGGTTAGGAAAATTGGTGCATTAGAAAGGAAGATGACAATATGCTTGCTTGTATCTTAAATATATGGATAGGAGGGAACGGTAAATACAATATGGAATAAAAATATGTGAAATCAGGAAGTGTTAAGAAAAGAGAAGTATTGTAAATAATAATAATAATAATAAAAATAAAAAAAACAAAAACAAAAGAACAATGAATAATTTGATCAATACGGTTGGAGGAATATGTATATAAGTATGGATTTCAAAAACAGCCACCAAACTAAAAGTAGATTGAATACAAAACAATTTAAATTAGATAAATAAATAGCATCCAAATTAAATCAAATCCAAAGAACAAAGGACTTGTGATGACACAATATGAATTGTGTAAATAATGATCTCATGCCAGAGAGCTAAACGCAGACTTCCTAACAATTCAGCACCTGCTTCTCGGATTGAATTAAGACCAGCTGATCCCCCCCCTGAAAAAACGCAATGGGTAATCATTATCATGTGATCAATATTTTGAATTGATCCACTGAGGGACGATATTGTTCGTATCCACAGCGACCCTTAAGCTGTACGTGTTCCGTGGGTGGTGCTAAACTAACGACGATTTTGGCAGCTAAATTGTCACTTAAGTTAATCAGGACCAGAAAAATAACGAATATTAAAGGAATGAACAGGCCGGTAAAAATAGTCTTAGAGGGGATGGTGAACGTTCATATACAAGGAAAGAGATTCAAATGATGGATGGTATTAAAGTGAAAGTAGGACTTAGAGCTGTAATTACATGGTCGGGCCTTAACTGAGCGAAGTGACCTGAGTCAAGTAGCCTGGGTGCCTGAACTGAGCGAAGCACTCCAGGGAGCCCCCAGAGACGTGCCTTAACTGAGCGAACCGGCGGCCCTCTTTGACTATAGAATATTCCACTTTTAAACATAATAGAATGTACACAAATATACAAAATAAAATTCCCAAAAAAATTTTTTGTTAGGTTAGGTTAGGTTAGGTTAGGTAACGGGGGTAGCGCGTGCCGGAGCCAGGTGGTTGACCGTCTCTGGTATGCGGGTAGGATATGATGCTACATAAACAAGAACATTCCTTGTCCCGACAACTCGCATATACCTGGACTGGACTTCGCTCAGTTAAGGCACGTTTTTGGGGGCCCTTCGAGGGCTTTCGCTCAATTAAAGTAATCTTCGCTCAGTTAATGGGCGACCAATTACACTGGTAGAGAGGAAGAATAATGGAAGAACAGGTTATGGATACCTGTTAGTGGCATAGCAGACGGGGGAAGGTACGTTTGGTCACTCAACTAACGTGGAAACATTATTGTAACTTTGTAATATTATTGTAGTGCAATAGGTCTGGTGTTGTACAACTTTAATATAGTATTGTAGATGTTGCAGGCGACGACTTGTTATTTGTTTTTATGGAGATGGTAGACTCCACTATTGTTTATTTTCTTTTTTAAAAAATATTAATTTTTTTAAACCGGCCACATTACGTGATACGTGGCCATTCAATTTCCAATAGTTACAACTGTTGGAATAATGTAAGCATTTTTGGAAATAAAATCATTTATTAATTTTATTCATTTATTCACATACTGCCAACCGAAATGACACTCAGTCTCTCGTCATTAAAGTCTGTATACGGTAGGGTGGCGCACGGACCCGCCAGCTACCTGTGTCTGTCCTTTCCTCCCCCCGGCGCTCGCGGCTGTTTCCATAATGAGTCACCAACTAGCCCCTCTAATAGAATTATTAACTTTTTTTACTTTCTCATAATATCTCAATTTTAATAGAATATTTGTAAAGTACTAAGAAAACTAAGAAAAGTGATATAAAACACGATGTGCTTTGATTATAAATAACGAAATGGTCGAAAGTTATTTTTTAGCCGGAATACTGTATGATTTGTTAAATGTTTTATATTTCTCATAATTCCCTAATCTTGATACAATATTATTTTAAGAGTTCTTTGAAAAAAGGTAGAATAATTTAAAACTATGTTATCGCATACTATTTAATCAGCCAAAATATCATTAAATAGGCAACACTACATACTTTACAGTTTATTTGATTAATAAATCAACATTATTTTATATTACTCCCAGTAATCTTCTTCAAGCCAAAGTATTTAGTGTCCAGAAGTTGAGCATTTTCCATTTATCTTCCATGTTGTTTCCGTGTGACACTGAAATAAAACAAAATCGCGCTAAAACCAATATACAATATTTTAAGATTGCAGTTAATTTTTTACCATTCGTTATATTTTATTACTAGTTCTAATGACATTAAAATGTTTTAAAGCATACATTGAAATGTTACAGTACCCGCTATTCATCAATCATCGCAACCTTATTTTCATGACTAATAAAGAAGTAGTAATATCTTATTATACTCTACTTATATTAAAAAAAACGTTTAAAGTCTCTGTAAATTTGAAGATAATTATTTTGTTTTACTGTATACTATTATTATATTTTTATACCCTTTTTGTAATCATATATATTACGTCCAATAAAATTTTCTAGGTAAATAGATTTTATTTTTTATTTTAACTGATTACTCTAGAGGTGACACTCCCAGATCGTCATCGTCATCGCTGGTATCCCAGTCACTGTCATCCGATTCACCAGGGGCCAGATTAATGACTAGTTCTTGGACACTGACGTCATCAAGTCCTTCGTTTGTCCAGTCTGCCTCGACTTCTTTCTTGACGTGTTCAACGCATTTGCGCCAATCTTCTGAGGTGAAGGAGTTTACAGCTTCCATAAACAAATCCTGAACATCGTTCAATTTAAATGTAGTATTCCTTGCTGCTACATACCGCTTCAAAGTTGACCAAACCAGCTCAATTGGATTGTAATTACAGTGGTACGGTGGCAGTCTGATTACTTTAAACCCACGCTTACAGGCTTCTTTATCTATTACGTAAGATGTTCTTTGTTCCTTATGCAGCTTTACAAGACTGTATAGTTCTGGCTTCCGCATGTCTGGTGAATATGAAATGCCGCGAGTTTTCAGCCATTCCTCCATTTCACACTTTCGTGAGCCAGATGTTGGCGCTTTGTTGGCTACTTGAGAGTGGTAAGGTGCGTTGTCCATTACTATTGTCGAACCAGCCGGAATAGACTTCAGGAGAACCTCAAAAAACCAACCCTCAAAGACTTCGGAATTCATTTCCTCGTGATATTCGACCGTTTTTTTTGACTGGAATATCAGAGGTGGCGACTTGATCCAGCCGTTAAAGCCTCCTGCATGGCAAATTATTAAACGTTTTCCTTTTCCTAAAGGGGCATTTACAGAACACTTTACACTGTCATTTGTCCATCCTGAGTCTTTCGAAGTGTTGGCGTTGATCCATGTTTCATCCAGAAAAATAACTTTTTTATAGTCAATTTCCCGAATTTTTCGCAAATATCGGCACCTAGCAAGAGCAACTGAGGGTTTCTCCATGAGAACTTTTCTATTGTCTAACTTTTTCCATTTAAATCCGATAGTTTTCAAAATTTTTGCCAGTGTTCGTATACAACCATCAAACAAACCCGCTGTTCGTAAACTTACTTTTACCTTTCGGAGGGTAGGGACTTCTCGGCGTCTGTAGTAGCTAAAAACGTGGTTTCTAATTGCAGTTTTCTCAAAATCGTCTAGCTGTGTAACTATTGACTTGTATGGTTTTCTTCTTCTTGGGGTAGTAAGCTTAGGGATGGTAGGTCTAGGAGTATTTTGCCTGGATTTATTACTTACAGCTGATTCAGGTATTGGTGATTGATCCGTTTCTTCAAAACTTTGAGGGTTGACACTAGAGTTTCCTTCATTTTCCACTGCTTGTTTTAGTTGCGACTTGATCCGCACCAATGTTCTTCGTGAAATGTTACATGCGGCGACCACTCTTTCAGATACTTTTTTCACATCTAATAATGGACCTTTGTTGTCACGTTCCCGCTCAAAGTAATGTAACACCGATGCAATTATAGTTCTGGCTTGAGAGTTATAAGTAAACCCACGTTTTTCACTTGATGGCGGCATAATCGTGCACAAAAAATTAAAACATTCACTAAACAAAAAAATATCACTTGGAAGAAAATTAAACTATTTAAACAATTAAAAAAATAATAAATAAACCAACTATGTGTAATGTATTCGTTACAAGTTATCCCGGGAAGTATCCACATCTAACTGAAAACTACCCTGGCACCCTGGACAACCATTACTGCTAAGAGTGGTGAATCACCAACCCCTTCGCGGAAAAATATTAGCGCACATATTAGACTACGGTTAGTCATCAACAAGTTCAATGTCCTAACCAGTCTTGTTGTCCCAAGTCCCATATCTGCACACTGCACGACTATGGGAGAAGGCAAGAGTACCGTACCTTATTTCAAAGTACTCTTAAAATAATATCGTATCATGATAACGTTGTATGAGAAATGTAAAACATTTAACAAATCACAGTATTCCGGCTAAAAAATAACTTTCGACCATTACTTATAATCAAAGCACATCGTGTTTTATATCACTTTTCTTAGTTTTGTTAGTACTTTACAAATGTTCTATTAAAATTGATATATTATGAGAAAGTAAAAAAAGTTAATAATTCTATTAGAGGGGCTAGTTGGTGACTCATTAAGGAAACAGCCGCGAGCGCCGGGGGGAGGAAAGGACCGACACAGGTAGCTAGCGGGTCCGTGCGCCACCCTACCGTATACAGACTGTAAAGGATTCCTGCCAAAATAATCTTGACAAGTTTTAGCAAATATGATTCAAACGCTACTTACCCTTGACGTATATAACGGGTGACTCAGCCAGTACGGTCTTGGTGTTTCCCAGAGCACTCCAGGGGTCACCCTGAGAGTAGATGTAAACTACCCTGGTAGCCTGCCCATTCAGCCCACCATACACTGTGTTGGTACGGTTCTTTCCCTTGTAGATCACGTCTTTAGTAAATCTGTAAAAATAAAAGCATTTAATGTTAGAGTTAACAGTCTACTGAAGTAACACTCATTTTTTTTACGAAAAGTAGTTTTACCAAAACTTATAAGATTTCAAAGTGGCTCGAGTCATCATCATGAAAATCTTCAAGTTATTAAATCAGTTCTAAAATATGTTTGCAGTTCTACTGTAAACCACTAGAGTAATTAATTAACCACAAAGTTATACGCTTTAACCTATAAAATAAAAACTGAAAAATTTCATAAAAATACATATTTCCCAATTATATTTGCAATTTTTACATAATTTTAAATTAAAACAAGACTTTTGTGAATAATTTTAATCGCTTTCAAATAAAACTACTAGAGAACTACGAACTTTTATAAATGAAATCCAAACGAAATGTTTACGTTTAGTAAAAAAAAAATAAATAAATAAATAAAAAATCACTCAAGAGAACATTAAATCACGTAATTAAATAATATAGTTTATCTATATTATTTATGAAGTAATTTTTATTTATAAATAAAACATTATATCTTATGAAAAATGCATTTTTTGGTTTGTTTGGGAAAATATAATGACTTACGCTTTTCCGTATATATCTGAACACTGGTCCAAGTACAGTTCAAGTGGGATGTCATTGTAAAACAAATGCTTCTTGTCAGTCGAGGTTTGGTAGTACCCGAATTCGGTACATGTCTGGTAGTACCACTGACGACCTACACACCACAAGTTCACAACTCAGAATGTAAAACATTATGTCATATACAACAAATATGGATAATAAAATAATTTTTGTACTGAAATCTTTTGTTTAGTGAGTCCATTCTAATACATTTTTAGCAGTGAATTTCGTGTGCCAGGACTAAGAAATTATCTCAATAGTTGAACAGGTAAGTGGATTCGTAATTTTTATTAAGGTTACACTGTATAAAGTTGAAGCTAATGGTTGGTACAGCGACATACGTGAACTGGCTTGATTCCTCAAGGAAGTATGTGAGGAGGATGGCCGAGCACTTCACGGAGACGAAGTGATGATAGAGAAGTACGTAATAAAGACGTGGGGTGTTGACAATTAAGGTTACACTGTATACAGTTGAAGCTAATGGTTGGTACAGCGACATACGTGAACTGGCTTGATTCCTCAAGGAAGTATGTGAGGAGGATGGCCGAGCACTTCACGGAGACGAAGTGATGATAGAGAAGTACGTAATAAAGACGTGGGGTGTTGACAATTAAGGTTACACTGTATACAGTTGAAGCTAATGGTTGGTACAGCAACATACGTGAACTGGCTTGATTCCTCAAGGAAGTATGGGAGAAGGATGGCCGAGCACTTCACGGAGACGAAGTGATGATAGAGAAGTACGTAATAAAGACGTGGGGTGTTGACAATTAAGGTTACACTGTATAAAGTTGAAGCTAATGGTTGGTACAGCGACATACGTGAACTGGCTTGATTCCTCAAGGAAGTATGGGAGAAGGATGGCCGAGCTCTTCACGGAGACGAAGTGATGATAGAGAAGTACGTAATAAAGACGTGGGGTGTTGACAATTAAGGTTACACTGTATAAAGTTGAAGCTAATGGTTGGTACAGCAACATACGTGAACTGGCTTGATTCCTCAAGGAAGTATGGGAGCAGGATGGCCGAGCACTTCACGGAGACGAAGTGATGATAGAGAAGTACGTAATAAAGACGTGGGGTGTTGACAATTAAGGTTACACTGTATAAAGTTGAAGCTAATGGTTGGTACAGCAACATACGTGAACTGGCTTGATTCCTCAAGGAAGTATGGGAGAAGGATGGCCGAGCACTTCACGGAGACGAAGTGATAATAGAGAAGTACGTAATAAAGACGTGGGGTGTTGACAATTAAGGTTACACTGTATAAAGTTGAAGCTAATGGTTGGTACAGCGACATACGTGAACTGACTTGATTCCTCAAGGAAGTATGGGAGAAGGATGGCCGAGCACTTCACGGAGACGAAGTGATGATAGAGAAGTACGTAAAAAGACGTGGGGTGTTGACAATTAAGGTTACACTGTATAAAGTTGAAGCTATTGGTTGGTACAGCGACATACGTGAACTGACTTGATTCCTCAAGGAAGTATGGGAGAAGGATGGCCGAGCACTTCACGGAGACGAAGTGATGATAGAGAAGTACGTAAAAAGAAGTGGTGTGTTGACAATTAGGGTTACACTGTATAAAGTTGAAGCTAATGGTTGTTACAGCGACATACGTGAACTGACTTGATTCCTCAAGGAAGCATGTGAGGAGGATGGCCGAGCACTTCACGGAGACGAAGTGATGATAGAGAAGTACGTAATAAAGACGTGGGGTGTTGACAATTAAGGTTACACTGTATAAAGTTGAAGCTAATGGTTGGTACAGCAACATACGTGAACTGGCTTGATTCCTCAAGGAAGTATGGGAGCAGGATGGCCGAGCACTTCACGGAGACGAAGTGATGATAGAGAAGTACGTAATAAAGACGTGGGGTGTTGACAATTAAGGTTACACTGTATAAAGTTGAAGCTAATGGTTGGTACAGCAACATACGTGAACTGGCTTGATTCCTCAAGGAAGTATGGGAGAAGGATGGCCGAGCACTTCACGGAGACGAAGTGATAATAGAGAAGTACGTAATAAAGACGTGGGGTGTTGACAATTAAGGTTACACTGTATAAAGTTGAAGCTAATGGTTGGTACAGCGACATACGTGAACTGGCTTGATTCCTCAAGGAAGTATGGGAGAAGGATGGCCGAGCTCTTCACGGAGACGAAGTGATGATAGAGAAGTACGTAATAAAGACGTGGGGTGTTGACAATTAAGGTTACACTGTATAAAGTTGAAGCTAATGGTTGGTACAGCAACATACGTGAACTGGCTTGATTCCTCAAGGAAGTATGGGAGCAGGATGGCCGAGCACTTCACGGAGACGAAGTGATGATAGAGAAGTACGTAATAAAGACGTGGGGTGTTGACAATTAAGGTTACACTGTATAAAGTTGAAGCTAATGGTTGGTACAGCAACATACGTGAACTGGCTTGATTCCTCAAGGAAGTATGGGAGAAGGATGGCCGAGCACTTCACGGAGACGAAGTGATAATAGAGAAGTACGTAATAAAGACGTGGGGTGTTGACAATTAAGGTTACACTGTATAAAGTTGAAGCTAATGGTTGGTACAGCGACATACGTGAACTGACTTGATTCTTCAAGGAAGTATGGGAGAAGGATGGCCGAGCACTTCACGGAGACGAAGTGATGATAGAGAAGTACGTAAAAAGACGTGGGGTGTTGACAATTAAGGTTACACTGTATAAAGTTGAAGCTATTGGTTGGTACAGCGACATACGTGAACTGACTTGATTCCTCAAGGAAGTATGGGAGAAGGATGGCCGAGCACTTCACGGAGACGAAGTGATGATAGAGAAGTACGTAAAAAGAAGTGGTGTGTTGACAATTAGGGTTACACTGTATAAAGTTGAAGCTAATGGTTGTTACAGCGACATACGTGAACTGACTTGATTCCTCAAGGAAGCATGTGAGGAGGATGGCCGAGCACTTCACGGAGACGAAGTGATGAGAGAGAAGTACGTAAAAAGACGTGGGGTGTTGACAATTAAACGAGATGAGTTGTTTCATCAAGGACCTACATTTCAGCTAGCAAAATCAGGACTTAAGTTTTATTTTTAAAGGGGAAATGTTAAAAATAAATATACAAATATCTTGATTAAATGAACACCTTCGTATTAAAATGACTAGCCGACGGCCCTTGCTTCACTATGAAGTGGTTCTGTACGCTTGCTTACCCTTCTCTCCGCGGTCTCTAAACCATCACACCATCAACCTGCTGCCATTCTCCTACATAACAATGTTTTATAGTCTAAAAAACCTGCAAATATACTTTAGGTTGATTCAAAGTAGTGAAATCATGTCATTGTTAATAGTCAAGACATTACCTTAAACATTGCATAATGAAAACCAAATTATCCAAGATATTGTGTCATGTTTATTTTTTCATCATTTGTAGGAAAAAAATTAAAATAAATTAATGACAATGTTACTCTTATGGTAAAAAGGAGATTTTGAAGGGCTGTTTTTATCCCTTAAGAATTTCAATAAATTCTTTCTTGTGGGTATTTATGATATAAAAGCTAACGTTTTTCCAAATTTCATCCAAATCTGTTCATAGATTCCGGAGATTTCATGAGTGAGTACATAGCTTTTTTAGTATCTATAATAAGAAATAATATGGTATTTATTGGGGTATATTAAAAAAAACATAATTGAATAAAAAATTGTAAGAAAACAAACTGTTTAGTAAATTTTAGGTTGAAAATATTACTTTTATACTGACTGGACTTTGTTTTATAAAGTTTTTGTTTACATTAGCTTTATTTTATTTGTAATATTATTTGTAGTATTACCTAGTGGATTGTATACTTACTAGACCTGACTACCCATTTTGCATCCCAAGAAGTGTTCTTCATTTCTTCTATACCTTCGTCATACTTGTAGTCTGTACAGTTATTACCCTCATCTTTTTCTACTAGGGCATTGACCTCAGCATACCTATCAGAAAAACGACGTAAATGTATTATTAGCACATAATGTTAACATTAGAAAATTGAGAACCACCCTCACACAAAACTGACCCCTGCCGAGGGAGGTAGACAATACACCAACTAAGGAGGGGAAAATATCGTTTACTGCGAAAAGACAATAAAACAAGGTATATAGAAATTCACACTTATGTAACAACAGTTATAGATTGATGGGTTAAATTTCCTACAAAAACAATATATAAATTCGAAGTTTATCTCAAGGTATAAAAAAAGAAAACAATATAACTTATATTGGATATTTAAAATTAATATTATTGTTATAACGTTAATATAAAGCTTTTAAACAATATTAAAAGATATAAATGATAATCTAAATAAATAATAACACAATATATTTATAACAAAAAACATAATAAACAAGCAACAACTAATAGGCACATAAATATATTAAATTAAACGGCAGCTGTGTGACCGGGGCCTCGGAGATAAAATTTAAAGTTTAACCAATTTCAAAAAAATAAAATAAAAATAATAATAAGGATAAGTTACGAGCTACAACGAAACCTGCTGTGGTTTCAAATTGAAGTTAAATAGTTAAAAAAAAAAAAACTCCTAGAACTTGTGCCAGAGCAAAGAATCATTAACTAACCTCTCAATAACTGGAGCTAGACTTTTTATAGAAACGTTCAGCATTATAGGGATAGTTACTTTTCTTTCAAAATATATATTTTTGCATGCCTAATATAACAATGACAATCTTACTTCACCACAACACATACCAAAATATTGCTTCCATTTTTTCCTACTTTAACAGTCCTTATGATTAAAATTAACTATTGTTCAAACAAACCCTTGATATTTCATGTACCGGCAGGAAAATACAACCTGTCAGGTCACCAAACCATCACTGGCACACTGCTGATAGCTGTATCTTGATGGATCATCCATCGTAAGAAAAAACACCACTTTAGCTCACTTAGCTCACTTCTTGCTTATTCGTTCACTATTTTCATTATTCATTAGCAGGACGTCGATCGTCAAGATATGGGCGAATGTGAGGGACGAATGAGTGTAGATGAACGAGTGTAGTTATTGTTACTAACTAAGGTAGATTGTTCCACAGAACGAGCTATTTATGGTCCAGTAGTCTGAGCAATTAAGAGAGCTAAGTTTGAAGGCTTTACTTAGGATTTAACTGGAATCCGAACCACGTAGTATCGCTCTGATTTTCAGCTAATTGACAAGCCTGACACTCAGTTCTCGTCCATACACAACATCTGAACTTTGACTACCATCCAACATGGACACGCCAGACCTAGTAGTGTCCACGTCGATGGCAACTATTGAGGGGACGCCGTGTCGGTATTAAGAGGACAGAGGAAAGAACCTTATACATGGCTTTTGTTGATTTACCACTGTAAGACTGCTTAACTATTACAGTAGATGCACAATATTCTGCCAAGTCAGCTATATGAAATATAACCTATAACTAACGAACCATTCTCTAATTTATTACAATGTAATTTAAAAAAAATCTTGTCAATATGAATATAAAATAATTTACCTTTCTATGATGTCACCTAGAGATTTATTTAGCATGATGTCACACACTTTGTTGACGGTGGTGTTGTAAGTACCGTTGAACTGGACTACCCCAGAGAAGTTATCAGACAAACACGCCAGCATATTGTAAACATCTTTCTTGTTGGTTACATCAATCGGCTCACAGAGTCTGGAATAACAATTGGCTAACTTAATTTGTGACAACTTTGGCATACCAGTGTGGGCTTGTAATGTTACAGTTCAAGGATTGTTGGCATTGTATGTTAGTTTGGAACAGTTCATAATTGGATTGAAATATGTTTAATATAGTTCGAAGCAGTTCGTTATAAAATGATTCTGCTTGATTTGGACGGAGAAATTGTTAATGAAATAATTTTCCATATGATAAAAGCATATTGTTCGACAGTTATCTTGGTTGAACTCGACAGGGCATTTCAAAGCGAGGATTTAACATAATTGTTTAAGCTATGATTATAATGTTATAAAAGAATGTTAAAAGTTCTAAAAAGTTAAATTATTATGAGTTTCTCATGCAATCATAGGAAGTATTTTAGTTTACCTTCAAATGCGTTTGGCTATCAAATACAAACGGACAATTTGCACGTACAAATACAACGTAATACAATATTAATCTTATATCTGTAGTTTAAAATATAATTGGGTGGGATCGAAAGTGATCAGCGTGTTATATTTAGCGCATATTCAGAGGTTCAGAAGCGGAGGGAATCGTTCCACCGCTCAGCTGCCGGGTATTAATAGTGGTAGTAAAATTGTTTGCATAAGGAACTCACAAGATTTAAAGTTTTTACACCTTTTAACTTCGAGAAAGTGAATGTGTCGCAAGCAAAAGGAAACAATTAATCCGTTTGTTTTTGCTAAATATAGTAAAGAACTGAATAGCGTTATTACTTAGGAGTTGATTCAAATAAATTACTTCTACGACATGTTGTCCTAAAACATAAAAGGGTAGACCAGTTAGAGAATATGTAAAACTTTTAATGATAGAGAGACAAATAACATTCATATTTAAACAGGAATAATTATGACAATTTAGCTAAATAAATTAAAGAGTCAATAAGTCAATAGAAAAACGAAAACATATATGTTATTATTATTACCATTAAAATTCATGAGGTTATCTTCAAGATAACAACAGTTGAAAACATATAACTTTCAATAATTTATGTATTTATTATAGGCCTACATTCAATAAGGTTTCATTCATTTCCTTAAAATTCTTTCGATATAATTTTATATTTCTTTATAGGCACTTACATAAACTTTTTGTTGACAATATTCTGGCCTTCGGTGGTTTTCAAAAGCTCCTTAACCTTTACGTGTGCCTCTTGTATAGCATCCACACATGCAGGGCTGCAACGTGCTAACGTCTCTCTGACTACGTTTATGTAATCTGAAATCATAGGCATAATTTAAGAACTATGGTTTCATGTCCTGCCAAAAGGAAAATATATTTTTATACTTGTATAAACTGTAATCATGCTTCATAAAGTTTATTTATGGAAAAAAGTATAAAGTTAATGATAATTTAGTTTTCTAAATGATTTAATATGAAGTCACATATGTACTATAAAATATGCTTTCATATAATTTATCCACCACAGTATGATGTTGCTAATGTCTCCTACCCACCCATATACGTACATCACTAATGGCTCTTGACCCACCCATTCACGTACAGTTATGTTGATACGTTTTGTACGTACAGTTATGTGATGGGCTCTTGCTCTCACCCATACAAAAACGGTTATGTTGATCAAACCACTTACCTACTCACGCACTATGATGATGACCTTACTACATAACCATACACGTACAGTGCTAATGGCCTACCTACCTACCCATATACGTACGGTGCTAATGACTCTCCCACCCACCCATACACAGACAGTGATTCTGCTCAACCCACTTACCCATTCACGTAACATGGTGAACACCGGTACACGTACAGTGCTAATTCCTCCCCCCCCCCCCAACCACACATACACGTGCAGTGCCGATTTAAACATCATTTGTTAAAAATATGTATTTAAATTGAATGCATGTTTTGTCAACATATCGAGTCTATTGTACCTTAACTCTAGTATGACAACAACCAGTTTTAAATAGTTTACTAATCAACGATATAATAAAAGTGTTTTTATCTGATATTACACAATATTTAAATTGGACAAATCTCATTCAAATTTTGTAATTAATAAGTAAGCATGTACTAATGTGCAAGTGTACATCTACTTTTTATGATGCAAGTAGATGGTTATTATTTAAAAATGTAAAACTAAGTTGATTTCGCTGAGAAAATAACAATTTACTACCGTAGAAGTTGACTTTGGCGAGTATCGGTCCACTGTCGGCCACGGCGGCGTACACGAGGTGTGAGTACTTGTCCCTCATCCAGGCCGCGAGGTTGGCGGAGTACGACGCTCCGAACACGACCCACTTGGTGGAAGGGGGCAGCTCGTGTTTCTCGTTCATGCCCTTTATGAAGTACGCCGTGTCCGCCAGGGCTTGGTCCGCCGAGAGGTAGTGCAGATTTTCAGTACTTACGTCTCTGTAAGAATTGATTCAGTTAAAAACATGTTTAGTAAAAGTTTGTATATATATATATATATATATATATATATATATATATATATATATATATACTTAATTCTTAATATAAAGTGAGTAAACCAATTAAATTGAAAATATCTTTAATTGTTTAACATTTATAATTGCATACATCGAATAGTGTCAAGTACATAGTAGTTAAACTAGTAGATGTTTCTTAAGATAAAGGAAAATTAATATACCTGAAAATAGAGATTTTAATTGATGTAATAATATGATTATGACATCGACAGACACATTGAAAACAAATCACTTTAATAGACAAGCGTCACCACATCATAGTATTAGATAACTTGACCATATTTAAAACGTTGGATGTATTCATGAAAATACTTACCTAATGAAAATCAATAATACGGGGTGATCAACCCCTCGTATTTATGAAGTAAACCTTTATGAATGGTTTAACCAAGTATAGTCAACGTCTGTAATACAAGCGTTGGTATTAGTACCAACTAAACTGTTAATACATTTTATAATAACGTCTTAAATGTCTGTTTGACTAATAACAACAAAGTAGAAAATAATTTAATAACTTACGTCAATTTTGGTGTTTGTATACAACGATTGAAATCGTACAAGAATTTTCTTATTTATTGAATAAATTTTTGAACTCAGTAAAACCATGGCAAAACAAAGAAGTTCCTATATACAAAATATGTTTACTAATGCTCATTTATCCAAGCATTTTCGTTATAAATTTTTCAAAGAGTAAAACGTCATAAATATAAGTGTTATAGACATAAAAAATGGTGATCTCCCTTCAACCCGCCCATACACACATAGTAGTTGTTGATCCCCACTAAACATTACGGGGTACAGTGATGTTGAGCTTCCCATCTTTCCATACACGCACAAATATGATGACTCTCCCACCCACCTATATGCATATGTACAATGATATTGACCCTCCCACTTCTTATACAGGTACAATATTGATTATCCTCCTACCTCCCACAAACGTACAGTGGTGTTTAACCTCCCATTCACTCATATATGTACAATGGTGAGTC
>JAQJVL010008197.1:0-20686 GCA_035578905.1 Stictocephala bisonia
AAAAACAACCTTACATTATAATTTTTTTTGTGGAGCACACATACAAACAGCATACCTTTTTTTAATTTTTTTATAAACATCTACATGTATATGATTATTCATATACAAACACTGATGCTTAAGATTCAATAGTACCCAATTGTGCGGTTGAGGATCTAAGGCATCAGAACATATTTACAACACTTGAAGATTGTAAAAACTAACGGAAGGCTTGTTGTATTGTTATGCAGCATTGGTTTATTGCCCATGCTGGAGAACAATATTTCGGCTAACCGTTATCTCTTACTACCTTCATAAAACAACCTTACATTATATATATATATATTTTTTTTTTATAACATTTGGATGACCTTGACCTACATTTTGGACTTGTAATTTCACGTTACTTGCTGCTCTTTGTGTTAAACAAGCTGTTGAATCTTATCTAGTTTGTCTATATGTACACTAAAAATAAAAGAACTTAAAACCTCCTCATATGTATATTCCATATAAAGCGGTAAAAATCTTAGATTTAGTAATTTTTAACTACCTGTTAGTTTCAATGGTTGCTACCATCGTTATTATTCGTGTAATGAATGTATACGAGGATAGGAAGCCTCTCTTAGAAGACTTGTGGGTGCTGAAAGCAAAATACCCTACAATGGAAGTAGAGTACGATGGCGACGGTAATGAATGCCGTCGATTCACTCGGCGCTTTCACGAAGTGTATATGAAAAAACCCTTGGGTAAACGATAGTTGTAAAAAGGTGTTTGTTCAAGTAATTATAAACCCTTAACCCCCCCTTAGGAAAACGTTGTCAAATTACAATCATAGCTATCAAACTTATAACACCATGTTATTGCTTAACAATATGTTTAGTAACCTAGATATCTGATTGGTTGGTCTGCATATATAAGAACAGGCTTCTGATTGGTTGTGGAAATTGAATAAAACTAAAACACTGAAAATAATGCACGATGTTGTTTGAACAAAATAATGGACTGTAATGAATTGAAATTATTCTAACAATACAGAGAAAAAAAACATATTGAAATGTACAAACAGCTGATAACTTGATATTTTTGACATTACATTAAAAATTGATATTATTACTATATACATTCTTCCGGCAGGAAATTAGTGATTGTCTTTATCGGTGGGAAGTTTAATGATTTTCACAACTGGTCTTCTAAATATTCCTTTTATAGTTTCCAAGTCCACCGATCTAACTGTATTGTGTTTGTCAGGATAAATTTGGTTAACTATTGCAATTGGGTATTTCATTGGTTGCACATTGTCTTCTTTGATTAAAACTACATCTCCAACTTTGATATTTTCTTGTTTGGTTTTCCATTTTTGCCGTTGTTGAAGGGTGTGCAAATATTCAACATGCCATCTTTTCCAAAAGTCTCTTCTCAGTTTTTGAACTAGTTGCCATCTTTTATTGTAGTTGATTGGGCCGTTTTCTGCACTTTTGTCAGGAAGGGCTGTCAAAGTATCACCAGTAATGAAGTGTCCTGGGGTCAAAATGTCTGTTTCAGATTGGTCACTTGAAAGTCTGCAAATAGAACTAGAATTGAGTATCGCTTCTATTTGAATCACAAGCGTGTTCAATTCTTCAAACGTCAAAACGTGATCTCCAAGTACTCGCTTCAAGTGATGTTTGGCTGATTTAACTGCTGATTCCCATAGTCCACCCATGTGAGGGGAGCTTGGAGGGATAAAATGCCAGTTTATTCCTTTTGTGGCAGATTTGTCATGAATTTCATTACTTGAATCTTTGAAAAACTTCTTTAGACTGTTGTCGGCTCCTACAAAGTTTGTGCCATTGTCCGAGTATATGTCTTTCGGTAGGCCTCTCCTTGAAATAAATCTGTTAAGCGCTGCTAAAAAAGCTTCTGTTGATAAGTCTGAAACTAATTCCATATGTACAGCTTTTACGCTCATGCAAATGAATATTGCCAAGTAAGTTTTCCTTAAAGTTTTGCAACGTCCTCCTATTTGTTTCGTCAAGAAAGGACCTGCATAGTCACATCCAGTTTCAAAAAATGGTTTTGTCAGTGTAACTCTCGATGATGGTAGGTTTCCCATTAGAGGACAAATTGGTGTTCCATTGAATTTTATACATTTTACACATCTTCTTACAATACTGCGTATTTGATTTCTCACATTACCAACAAGCCAATATTTTTGTCTCACATCATTCGTGATAAATTGAATCCCTGCATGGAAATACTTTTCATGAGTATGAGTTAAATAAGTTTTTAGAAATGAGTGATTTGCAGGTAAAATAATTTGATGAGTTTTGTTGTAGTGTAGGTTCGAATTTTGGATCCGGCCACCAACTCTCAAGATTCCATGTTCATCAATAAAAGGATTCAAACTTAAAAGTTTGCTGTTCTTTTTTACTCTTCCTTTATCTTGTAAATTTCTCATATCATCTGGAAAGCTCAATTGTTGAATATGTTTCACAATGCATCTGTGTGCGTCTTCCAGTTCATGCACTGATAAAGGACCTGATATATTACACCTTTTGATGTTTTTTAAGTATCTCATGCAGTAAGCTGTTACTCGAATAGTTTTTGTATAAGAATTAAATTTGAGATACCATTCGTCTTCTTCTTCTTTAGTTGTTAAAGCACATTTAATTGTTCTTGTTTCAGGAATTGTATTTGAATCGAAACAATAATTTTCAAGATCATTCTTGTTGTTCAACGCTTGAGGTTCAGAAAGCCATTGAGGGCCTGACCACCATTTCTGTTCTTTTGTGAGTTTTTCTCCTGAAATTCCTCTTGATGCAATGTCTGCTGGGTTTTCTTCCGATTTAACGTGTTTCCATTGAGAAATGTTTGTTAATGCTTGTATTTGAGATACTCTGCTACTAACGAAGGTTTTCCACTTCATAGGATCTTTAGATATCCAAGCTAAGACTACAGTTGAGTCCGTAAACAGGTATGTATTTTCAATTGGTAGATAAGGTTTGATCTTTGCTACCATCTTCGCTAATAATAGCGCTCCACATAGCTCTAGTCGTGGAATTGTACTCTTCTTTAAGGGGGTGATTTTTGATTTTGCCATGATTAATCTTACTGTTGTTTGTGTTGACGAGACACTTCTCATGTAAAGTACTCCTGCAGATGCTTTCTCCGAAGCATCGCAAAATCCTACTAAATCATGTGTTGCATTTTGTTCAAATGAAATCAGCGGTCTGGGAATGGTGATATTTTTGAAATGTTGAAGTCCGTTTCTATGTTGATGGAAGTCGTTTGCTATTTGCTGAGGAACCTCGTCATCCCAACTCTTGCATTGTGACCAAGTGTCTTGAAGGATTAATTTTGCTTTTGTAACTGCTGGACATAAAAATCCTAAGGGATCATAGAGTTTTGCTACTTCTGATAAAATGATTCTCTTCGTCAATGGTGTAGGTATATTTGTCACATTCAATGAATATAGATATGTATCATGGTGAGGATTCCATTGCATTCCTAAAAGATTAACAGTATTGTCCTTGGACTGAATTGATACTTCAGTTTGAGACTGATCGCTGATAAGCTCTTTTGAATTTGATGACCACTTTCTTAGGTTGAATCCTGATCGACTCATTACATGTTCTAAATCCTGTTTTATTTGCTTAGCATTTTCAATTGTATCTGCGCCTGAGATAAGATCGTCAACATAAAAATCTTCTTTTAAAATTCTACTAATTTCTGGATACTGCTTCTTGACGTCATCTGCTAGTTGATGTAAGCATCTGATTGAGAGGTATGGGGCACAAGCAGTTCCATATGTGACTGTACAGAGATCATAAGATTGAATATGTTCTGAAGGATTTGATCTCCAAAGAATTCTCTGATAACATTGATCTTCTGGTGTTATTAAAATCTGTCTGAAAAACTTCTCAATGTCTGCAGTAAAAACACACTTGTGTAGTCTGAAACGTGTAAGTAAGGATACTATGTCTGATTGTAACTTTGGGCCAATGTACAAATGATCGTTTAAAGAAGTGCCACTTGTAGTTTTAGATGAACCGTCAAACACTACTCTGACTTTAGTTGAAGTACTACTAGGTCTGTATACTGCATGATGTGGTAGGTAATAGTTGTGATTCATCATACTTGTGTCACTGTTTGGGGTAGGTTTCATGTGATTTAACTCAATGTACTCATTTATGAATTGATCATAAGACTGTTTCTTGTTTTTATCTTCCTCAAATGAACTTTCTAAACGTTGGAATCGTTTTAATGCAATATGATATGAGTCACCTAAACTTGTGATAGAGGGTTTGAATGGCAAATGAACACAAAATCTGCCCGATTGATCTTTTGAATGTGTATTTATGAAGTGATCCTCACATATTATGTTTTCATCTGTACTAGCTGGTGAATCCTGTTTGTAACCAACATCCTCAGAATTCCAAAATTTCTCCATTAAAGTATTTAGACCATCATCATGTCTGATAAACAGTGTTTTGACTTTATTTGAAGCTGTTTTGACATCTGCTGATGAGATTTCACCTATCAATAAGAATCCTAGTTTTGTATTGATAGCACAAGGGGTTCCTGGTGGACCTCTGATTACTCCATCTATTAAAAGTGATGAATAGATATCAGCACCAAGAATGATATCGATGCTGCTTGATTGAAAGAAAAATGGATCAGCAAGTTCAAGGTTGTTTATGTGTGTCCAATGATCAAATGATGATGAAGACAATGAGGTGATACTGGTAAGCTTTCTCAATATGAAAGTGTTGACTCTGATTGCTTCTTGTTTTGTGCGCAACAAACAAGTTGTAAGGCCACGTGTGTTACCAACATGAGTATGACCAACACCTTGTACTTGAACATTACATGATTGTATTTTCAAGTTGAGTTTTTGAGCACAATGCTCTGAAATGAAACTTGCCTCACTACCAGGATCAATCAAAGCACGACATTTCTGAAAGTCGCCTTGAAAGTCTTGAATTTCAACGATTGCTGTTGAAAGTAATACTCTTTTTACATTATGAACACCTGTTGATAATATTTTTGGGTTTGCTGCTACACTGTCAGTAGATTGTTGTGCTACTGAAATCGTTGAGTCTTGTTTGTCACTTTTCAACGGTTGTGAAAATGGTGAATCTAAGTTAGTTACTGAATTTGACTTCTGTAAATGCAATAAGGTATTATGGGGCTTTGAGCAAATTTTACATTTTGAACCTTTGCAAGCTGAAATAACATGACCAGCTGACAGACAATTGAAACATCTGTGAAGTTGTTTCACCTTTTGGATTCTGTCATTTGTGTTGAGTTTCAAAAACTCATTGCAACTGAATAACTCATGAGAGTTTTGACACATAGGACATGAGACACACTTAACCCGATTTACTTCAGTTGTGTGTAGACCTAGACCTGGTTTCATTGCTGAATTGCTTTGATTAGTCTTGAAGTTAAAACTAGATTTTACTTTATTGACACTGCTAGCATCTAGTGCATGTATGTATTGTTTTAAAAATGTTTCAAACTCTGAGAAAGAAGGGGGTTCAACTGACGTGCTACTTAACTCCCATTTAGTTCTCAAGTCTTGATCAAGTTTGGAAGCTAACATGTAAACTAACAAAATATCCCACTCTTCAGTTTTGTAACCAAGGCTATTTAGAGCTCGAATGTTCACATTTGCTGTATTTAGTAACTGTTTAATGTTTGCTAGTGATGAAGCATTTGGTAATGAAAATAATGCATTTAAATGAGCATTGACTATAAGTTTTTTGTTTGAGTATCTTTCTTTTAAAATATCTAAAGCTACATTGTAGTTAGGTTGTGTCAAGGGCAAGGATGAGATGAGACTGAGTGGTTCTCCCTTTAAACTAGATTTCAGATAGTAAAATTTCTGAATTTCTGCCAAATCATTGTTTTTGTCGATAGTTGAGTTGAAAAGATCAAAAAAAGATGTCCAATTTTCAATTTTACCCTCAAAGGTTGGTAAATTAATTTTGGGCAGTACTACTGTGTCATTTTTCCTACTGAAGCTAAATTCTTTGACTGATTGGTTTGATGGGGTTGAATTCAATTTATTTGAGTTGTTTAAAATGGTGTCGAATTCAGATTTTAGTGAATAGTAATTATCTTCAAACTCAATAAAATTTGTATCTGTATCATCTGAAGCTATGGTATCAATGCTGGATTGTACTTCACAAAATTCCAAGTAGAGTTGTTCGAGTTTTGAGTCTCTTACCTTAATGTCTGAAATTGCTCCATTTTCTACATCAAAATTACTTACAAAATTAACCATCTGTGTAATGGAAGCTTTTAGTCTGCCTCTTTTTGCTATTAGAATTTTCAAATCTTCCATTGTTTATGTTTGGAAATGTGCTGAAATAAATAACTATGAAGTATTGTTTTTATGATTAAAAACAAAACAAAACAAAAAATGATTGCCTTTTTGACTGAAACAAAATAATATCCTTTGCTCTAAGGACCAAATGGAAATTGAATAAAACTAAAACACTGAAAATAATGCACGATGTTGTTTGAACAAAATAATGGACTGTAATGAATTGAAATTATTCTAACAATACAGAGAAAAAAAACATATTGAAATGTACAAACAGCTGATAACTTGATATTTTTGACATTACATTAAAAATTGATATTATTACTATATACAGGTTGGTTTGCGTATGTAAGAACAGGCTTCTGATTGGTTGGTTTGCGTATGTAAGAACAGGCTTCTGATTGGTTGGTTTGCGTATATAAGAACTTGCAAGTGGTGCTAACAATCATTTCTGCTCCAGACATAGTCGAATAAACAAGTGCAATGCATGTTTGCGGTGTTTGTCGTGAGCAATTTGAGGATGAAATTTTGCTATTGTGTCATCATGAGCTGTTTCACAAGAATGAAGAGGAAGAGCATCCTCCAGCTAGAGCAAGCGTTATTATGTATGCTCCACCACGAGACCTGAAAGTAGATATTTTGGCAGAAGCTTTACAAAGATCTGCGGTAAGACATTTTAAAATAAAGAACTCTAAAAGTTACAATTTGGAAGAATTCTTATCCAAAACAAAAATGTTGATCATAGATACATTAGCAACAGAATTTCGAGGATTAAACTTTGTTAAATTTGGGTTGATTCTAGACGCTATATTTACTAATACCACAAATGAAGTATCGCCAAGAGGATTTATTACTAAAAATCAAACCATTATAGCAACAACAAACCTGGAAGATGTTGTGGATGACTTGTGTCAAGAACTAAAAACCAAACTTATTGAACATGAGGGAAGAGGATCTGGCTGGAGTTTATTGCATATAGATGGCTTGGATATAAGAGTGCACAAACACGGGTATGGTGATAGAGGTAGTAGCTACATAGAGCTTCCAGAAAAGATTTCTAACACTAAAGCATGCATAAATGTACAAAATGAGGATAATGAATGCTTTAGGTATGCAATTTTGGTTAAGTTTATAGAAGATAAAAACATTTGTAGACCTAACGCTAAATACAATCAATTAAGAAAAAAGTACAACTTTAACGGTATGACGTATCCTGTTTCTTTATCAGATGTTAAGAGGTTTCAAAAACAAAATCCTGCAACATCTGTAAATGTTTTTGGCTTAGATAATTCAAATAATGTATACCCTCTCCAATTAGCACAAGTTGAAGGAACTGATAACACCGATCTGCTTCTCATAAAAGATGGAGATGTTTCTCATTTTGTATACATCAAGGATTTTAATGTTTTAGTTGCTAGACAAGTGTCGAAAGGGGAACATCGAATAACTGTATGTAAAAGATGTTTCTGCTTCTCAAGAGGATCTCTGCGAGGAAATCAATCAACATGGCTGCAAGAACATCAACTTCTTTGCAGTCAGAAGGAAGTCGCGCGAATATGTTTACCACCTCCAAGTCGTTGCAAAGTTGAATTTACAAAAGTTTGTCAGCAGTATCGAATACCTATTGTTGTGTAAGCAGATTTCGAATCATCACTTCTTCCTTTGGATATCGCTAATGCAGATCCAACTAGGCGAACCAAATATCAAATTCATCAACCAAACTCATACTGCATTTTAATAAAATCAACATTGAGTGAAAACCATTTACAGCTTTATGGTTTAACATCAATACCTCAAGTGTACAGAGGCGACAATGCTGCTGAACTGTTTGTAGATAAACTGTATGATATTGCAAACAAAGTGGAGGTATTGTACTCCCGTATTAAACCCATGCTCCCGCTAACAGATCTTCAAATGAGAGAGCACGCTTCTGCAACACAATGCTACCTGTGTGATGGTTGTTTTTCCTCTAATAATAACAAGGTACGCGACCATGATCACTTAACAGGCTTGTACCGCGGAGCTGCATGCAACCGATGTAACATTAATTACAAACTACCTCGCTTTATACCTGTTATTCTTCATAATTTGAGCGGGTATGATTCACATTTTATAGTTCCCCAGTTGGGAAGAGATAATGGCAGTATCGATGTACTAGCAACCAGCATTGAAAAATTTATTAGTTTTTCTAAAAAAGTAAATAAAATCAAATTGAGATTTGTTGACTCTCTACGATTCATGCTTTCTAGCCTAAGCAAATTAGTTGATAACTTAAAGAAAGAAGATCTAATTGAAACATCTAAGATTGTAGCTGCTGACAAGATGGATTTAGTGCTAAGGAAAGGAGTTTTCCCATACGATTACATAGACAGCTTAAGAAGATTTGAAGAAACGTCGTTACCACCTATAGAATCATTTTACAGTAAACTGAATGAAGAATGCATAACTCTTGAAGATTACCAACACGCCTGCAAGGTTTGGAAAGAACTAGGCATGAAGACCTTAGGGGATTACAGCGACTTCTATGTGAAGCTTGATGTAACACTTCTCTGCGATGTGATGGAGGAATTTCGTAATACTTGTATGGAAGCATACGGTCTGGATCCATTACACTCATACACCTCTCCAGGTTTAGCTTGGCAGGCTATGTTAAAAGAGACCAAATGCAAACTGGATTTATTAAATGATATTGATATGGTATTGATGGTGGAATCTGGAGTTAGAGGAGGATTGACCCAAAGCGTTACAAGACATGTTAAGGCGAATAACAAGCATGTGCCTGATTATGATTGTAACAAAGACTCTTTATATATAGGATATTTTGATGCCAACAATTTGTACGGGTGGGCAATGAATAACCCGCTACCTCACGGTAATTTTGCATGGGTGAACCCTGAAACTCTTAAGGACATATCAAGTATTCCAAAACTTGGTGAAATCGGATACATCCTAGAGTGTGATTTTGAATACCCCGAACAAATACACGACCACCATTACGATCTCCCTCTACTCGCTAGGTCAGAAGTTCCTCCTGAAGGTAAACACCCTAAATTAATGATGACTCTTAAACATAAAGAGAGATATGTTGCCCACTTTTGGATAGTGCAACAAGCATTAGAGTTAGGTCTTCGAATTACAAAAATTCATAGAGCTATTCAATTTTCTCAATCATGCTGGTTAAAACCCTATATTGAGTCAAATACAAAACGCAGAGCTGCTGCTACATCCGAATTTCAAAAGGACTTTTTTAAACTAATGAATAACTCGATTTTTGGAAAAACCTTAGAAAACAAGCGAAAACATAAAAATGTTAAGCTAATTTGTGATGCATCAAAATTGGAAGATTTAGTCAAGCAACCAAATTTTAAAACATCTATAATAATTAATCAAAATCTAGTTGCTGTTGCCATGAACCCTGCAAAGATAGTTATGGACAGACCTTTGTATGTAGGTATGTCCATCTTAGACATTTCCAAGACCCACATGTACGATTTCCACTACAATAAAATGGTCCGCTTTTATGGTCGAGATAGAATTGGAATATCATACATGGATACCGACGCATTTATATATTGGATAAAAACAATCGATATGTATGAAGACCTTAAAACATTTCCCCACAATAATGATTTTGATTTTTCCGAGTACCCTATCACTCACCCAACTTACGATGGTGGTATAAATAAAAAGGTTCTAGGAAAGTTTAAAGATGAGACCAACAGTGTACCAATACATGAAATCGTGGCATTAATGTCAAAAGTATATGCAATAGAAACTAGCGATACAAGTAATATTATCAAAAAAGCAAAAGGTGTTAAAAAAATATTTCTAAAAAAGAAACTGCAGTTTGAAAACTACAAGAAGTGTCTTTTTGAAGGTGAAGAAGTAATTGCAACGTTTAACACCATACGAAGTTTTAATCATCAGTTATGCAGCGTAACCGAAAGGAAGAAGGCTCTGACAGCCAACAATAACAAACTACACATTCTTGAAGACAAAGTGCACACGCTACCTTTTGGACACTACTCACTCAACAGAATAGATAATTGAAATGTCTTTTACCAGCATTATTGAATAGCAAAAAAGCCCTTTTAAGGGCAAAAAAAATGTTTAGATTTTAAATGACCTTGACCCGATTTTAAGCGTAGCATATGTTAAAAGCTGTATTTAAATATTATTACACTGCAAGGTGTAAAAAGTGATGATTGAATACTGTTAGAGGTTGCTTTGTATACCAAGATGACTCTTAAAAGTGAGGTTATTAACGAGCTGCACAAACCAGCTAGAATAAACTTTCCTAGGAGGAATACTATCCTAAAAGGAGTAAATGATTTGTATCAAGCAGATTTGATAGAGGTACAACCTTATAGCAGATTTAATAAAGGATTCCGTTACATTTTAACATTTATAAACTGTTTTACAAAAGTTGCCGATGCAGCTCCTTTAAAAGATAAAACAAGTAAGAGCGTTGCTGCAGCAATGGAAAGAATATTAAAAAGAGGGGGACATATAGTAAAACATTTACAAACTGATGATGGTAAGGAATATTTTAACAAAGTCTTTACGGATATGATGAAGAAATATAACATAAACCATTACTCAACAAAAAGTGAAAAGAAAGCAGCTATTATTGAAAGGTTTAACCGAACCCTAAAGGGAGCTATGTATAAAATGTTTTCAGTTAGAGGTAAGCATGTTTGGCATGATGTGTTGACAAAGTTAATTAGCGACTACAATAACACCTTCCACAGAACTATAGGAATGAAACCAGTTGAAGTAAGTAAGGAAAATGAAGAAGAAGTATTAAAATTATTAAAAAGAACACCAAACCTAAGGACGATAAAAGAAAACCAAAAACTTACAATGTCGGAGATAAAGTACGCATAAGTAAGTATAAAGGTGTTTTCGATAAAAAGTATTTACCAAATTGGACGAATGAAGTCTTTACAATCCATCGAGTACAACCAACACATCCGGAAACATATATTTTAAAGGATAATAAAGGAGAGATTTTAGAAGGAGGTTTCTACGGTCATGAATTGTTAAAGTCTTTTGTTGGTGATGTTTACTTAGTAGAAAAGGTACTGAAAAGGAAGAAGGATAAGCTGTTAGTGCGATGGCTGGGGTTTAATAAAAGTCAGGATTCTTGGATTGATAAAAAGGATTTGGTTTAGGTTAAACACAGCAGTGTAATCAGAAACCTTGAATACGATGGAGATAGTTCAATTTGAGGAACATTTCAATGTAAATAACATAGATAATCTGACAGTAGACAAAGTTACTACCATAGTGGGAAAGCACGGTCCATTGCTGCCTGATACTGTTAGATGTTTAGTCACTGGACCATCCAATTGCGGAAAAACTAATGTTGTATTTAACCTCATCACAAATCCAAACGGATAAAGGTTTAACAACTTATATATTTTTAGCAAGTCCTTGCAACAACCAAAGTATCAATTGTTGCGCAAAATACTTTCTGAAATACCTGATGTAAGTATGTATGAATACGATAGTAACGAAAAAATAATGCAACCATCTCAAGCTAAACCTTATTCAATCTTTATATTTGATGATGTGTCTTGTGAAAACCATGATACAATTAGAAGCTATTTCTCAATGGGGAGACACAATAAAATAGATTGTATTTACATAGGTCAAACATACAGTAAGATACCTAAACAGCTTATACGCGATAATGTCAACCTTTTGATATTGTTCAAACAAGATGATACAAATTTGAAGCATGTATATAACGACCACGTTGGTGCAGACATGATTTATAACAAGTTCAAAGAGTTATGTGGAAGAGCGTGGGAAGATATTTACGGATTTGTTGTGATAGATAAAGATCGTGAACTTAAAAGTGGACGATATCGCATAGGGTTTGATAAGTATGCAATATTACAATAATCTTTGATAAAAGTGTTCTCATTTACTACCGTTTACTCCTACTGTTAACATGGAAGAGCAAGAAAGACTGTTAAAAGACATAAATGCGCTAAGTGATTCTATTCGCCAGAAAAACAGAGCTTTGAGAATGGGTATAAGTGAGAGGGAGAAATATTTGGAAACAACCTTTAAACCAGTGATCCAGCCCCTTAAGGAACTAGTTCAAGGAGTAAGTCAAGCAAATCCTCCTACAGATGGTGATTTAATATTACCAGTACCAAAGTATGAAAAGTATGAGAGTGATGAAATTAAAAATGAAGAATCTGAAACAACCGATGAGGATAGGGATCAGAGCGTGATAGATGAAGAAGAAGATACCTTAACAGACCCTACTGAGGTAACTAAAAGAGCAGACGATAGCGAACAAACACAAGAAGAAGGGGAAGAAAGCGATATTCCTCCTTCCAACATTAGCAAGTTAGGATTAGATATAGCATTAACAGGTGTTCTAGGAAGAAAATATTTACTAAAAATGCTGCATTCAACACCTGTAACAAAAAAATATCATGTCAATGGTGCTCGACTTGATGAGGATGGTTTAAAGATAGGAAATAAAAACTTAAACGTTGATGAAAATGATAACATATTGATTGGGGAAAAGAAATACAAAGGAACTAAAGGTTTATTTGAATTAATATTTAAATCCAAGCCAGAGAACTATACAAGAACTGATTTAAAAACATTTAGAGAAATTTGTCAACATACTAATGCACATCGTAAATCTTACGCTCCAGACGCTCCTTTACATAAAAATGTATCTTTAAAGTATAAAAATATAATATCTCAACTATTTTTACCCAGACGTAGTCAGTTAAAACGAAAAGCAACTTCTACTGAAAAAGTGAATATTCCCTCTAAAAGAAATAAAACTGGTGAAGGTTTATTGAAAAATGTTTATAGTACAAACATTATTTACTACAACAATATAAACAAACTGGTAACACGTATGAGATTATTGTATGAAGCGATGGAAGCTGGTCATACGGGTCTCGATAACGAATGGGTGGCATTAACTGCAGAACTTAGGAATAAAGGTGTTATAGAATAACAAATATATATTAAGAGTATTTTTTATATGCGCTGTCAGTACTCTGCTATAAATAGACATGAGAAGACGATCAAGGATTAGTCGTGATATACATCTCGTTAGAAAAGGTGGAGGAGTAGTATCTTCAACTCTATCCCGTATATTTAATCCTTTGAAAAATATACCTGTTGGAGCAATTGTCAACACTGCGATAGACGCACTACCCATAGAGCTTCATCTTCCAGGAGGTTATCAATACTGCGGACCAGGAACAAAACTACAAAAAAGACTAGCCCGAGGAGATACCGGAATAAATAAATTGGATCAAGCGTGCAGAGAACACGATATAGCATACTCAAAGTTTAACGATTCTGCTAATAGAACAGTGGCAGACAAAATCCTAGCAGAAAAAGCTTGGAATAGAGTGAAATCAATAGACGCTAGTGTTGGTGAAAGAGCAGCAGCTTTAGCGGTGGCAGCAGCTATGAAAGGGAAAACATCGTTTGGTGGTGGTAAAAAGAAAAGTAGAAAGCGGCCGCAGAAATCTGTTGGTGGTGCTTTAAGCAGGGGAAAGAAAAGGAACGCTAAGAAGAGGAACAGTAGGAAGACTTCAATATGGTCCATGTTAAAAAAGGGAAACGGTCTTTATTTAAAACCATACCGTGTGTACTAAACAATAAGGAAAAGCTAATATTACCAAATCAAGCGTTAAGTAATAAAGCCTTACTACAGTATGCAGCTTGTTTAAAAATACCATTCTTTAGAGGTGTTTTTATGAAAGACAATCTACCACGAGATATTAAAGTTAATGAAACCGGCGTTGTCAATCTTGATAATAGTGAAGGACCTGGAACCCATTGGGTATGTTACAAAAAACTTGGTAAGACTGTATTCTACTATGACAGTTTTGGAAACCTCCCACCTCCGAAAGATCTTGTACATTACTTTATCCCCGCTGATCATATATACTACAATTACACAAGACAACAACCGTCAGATACATCTATTTGTGGACATTTATGTTTAGAGTTCTTAGCTACAAGTGTTAGTCAGCTTTAAGATGTCTTCGTATACAGTGTCCTTTACAGGGAATTCATCAACATTGCGCAGTGTACTTTTTCCTGCGTTAAGATTGCAAAAAGGTAAATTGTGGTAAGCAGCACTGCTGGATTTTACAACGTACAACTCTATTCCAAACATAACAGAAAACATTAATGATAAACTTCATTACTCTAAAAGTGTTGACAACAATGGAAAGGTAATGAAACTTGAAGAATTGCAATTACCAACAGGTTCATATGAGATAGATGATATAAATAAAATGTTACAAGAAAAGCTTGGTAAAGAAAACATTTCAATTACAGGCAACAACAACACTTTAAAAACGGAGATAAAATCCAAATATTTTATAGATTTTAGCAAGGAACATTCAATTGGTGGTTTATTAGGTTTTCCTAAATCAACGCCAATGCTAAAACCGAATGAGCGGTACACCGGTGAAAACACTGTGAATATTCTAAAGGTAAACGCTATCAATGTTGTATGTAATATTGTACAAGGATCATACAAAAATGGAGAAAATAGTCACATATTGCATACTTTCTACCCATCCGTTCCACCAGGTTTTAAAATTATTGAGAAACCTAATAATCTCGTGTACTTTCCGCTGAACACCAGTTACGTCTCAGACATCGTCCTGGACATAGTGGATCAAGACGGAAACGCTATTGACTTTAGAGAAGAGACTATTACTGTCAGGATTCATTTAAAAGCAAACGTGTAAAAATAATTAAATGGGATTATCTTTTAAAAAGACGGGATCAAGTATTAATAGAGCCAGTAGCTCATTGACAGCTGACGAGTTAACAAGTGATAATCGTCAATTTCTAGAAGATTTAGGATTTCAAATAAAAGACTATGGATATTCTGGATATAACCCACGGTCCAACATTCGACGAGAGCCTTTGGGAGAAGGAGTATCATACACACAACCCTTACGCTTCATCGAAATTAAACAATAATGATGAAATTCGTATCCCTATTCAGCAACAAGACATCTACACTCTACCATCAGAGAGCTATCTCTATGTCGAAGGGAAAATTACCAAGAAGGATGGAATAACGACTGGAAGTACTGTACCTTTTATCAATAATCCTATAGCCTATTTGTTTGATGAAATCAGGTATGAATTATCAGGTGTTACTGTTGACTCTACTAAAAAAGTTGGTATTGCCACAACATTGAAAGGATTAACATATATAACTCCGAATGAAAGCTGCTTTCTGCAAGTAGCAGGATGGATTGCACCGAAAAAGGAAAGTATTGCGCCAAACAGTGATGGGAGTTTTGATTTTCATATACCACTAAAACTTTTGCTAGGTTTTGCTGAAGACTACAAACGAATAATCATCAACGTTAAACAAGAATTAGTGCTTTTACGCACACCAAACGATAAAGATGCAATTGTAGCCCCTGCAGGCGCTACCAATGACAACTTAGAATGGAGCTTAACCCTACAGAAAGTTGTATGGAGAGTACCGTACCTAAGACTATCAGATACTCATAGAATTACTTTGCTAAAACAGCTGAAGGCGGATCGTGACATTGTTCTACCTTTCAGAAGTTGGGAATTGCATGAATATCCAATTCTCCCTGCAACGCAACGACACTCGTGGACTGTAAAGACATCAACTCATTTAGAAAAGCCTAGATATGTAATATTTGGCATGCAAACTAATCGAAGAAACAACATAACAGCTAACGCAGGACAATTTGATCATTGCAAGTTGACAAATTGTAAACTGTTTTTAAATTCACAATTTTTTCCATATGACAACTTACACATTTCCTTTGATAAGAAAAGATATAGTGTGTTGTATGAAATGTACGCACGGTTCCAGAACTCATATTATGGTAAAATAAACACTCCACTGTTGTCTCCTGAAGAATTCAATTCCATAGCGCCTATTGTAGTCATAGATTGTTCTAAACAAAATGAATCTGTAAAATCGTCTAGTGTTGATATAAAGTTAGAACTTGAGTTTGAAGCCAATGTCCCGAACAATACAAGTGCGTACTGTTTGATTCTACATGACAAGATCGTGACATATACGCCTTTAACAGGAGTTGTTGAAATGGTATTGTAGGAAAAGATTTAAAATTGTTCTTTATTCTCTAAAGAGGGTATAAATAGCTGAACTGTGCACACATTTTTAGTTAGTCACGAGCTGTGATAGAGACAACACTGCACATCCACCATGAGTGATACTTCAGAGACACCATTATTGGATAATGGAATGGAAGAGTCGACAACCGTTGAAGCAGAGGAGCAAAACGCAAAGGTTATAAACAAGAAGAAAAGGAAGATTGAACATGAAGCTCCGATTACGCTTTTAGCAGAAGTTTTTCTCCGAGTTATGTACCCTATATCGACTTGTATGAGTAAATGTTTATCTGCAGGTCTTGTTAAGTCTTTGGGATATTTACCTACTGTTATCTTACACCATGGACCAAAATCTGTCCAGTTTTCAGAGACGGCTTGGGACTCATTTGTTAAACATTTACACCTAATTGAATGCTATTTAGCCAACAATATAATCGGACGAAAAACTAATGTAAGATTGTTGGATAGTGACATTGAGATTGATGTTGTTAAGCAACGTGGAGACCAGCAAGTACGAATAAGAAACTTAAGCAAACACGAAGATAAACTACAATTAACACAGCAAGAATTCTTTATTTTAAATGCCATTGCTTCACCTGTAACCAGATATGTAAAGCAATTAGCATTTTCAGAACCAATTCTTCAAGATTATTTAATACATACAATGGAAACACAACCTGATGTACCTATACTCTATAGTCCTATCGACACATCCATCTTTAACAGAATCCCTTACGAAGTTGAAGTGTGGCGAGGTTTAAGAGATTATATAACTAAGCCTGACAAACAAGACCCGCAGAATGAACATATGTATTCAAAGGAGAACCTTTCAGAGTAAAGTGTCATACTTGTATCTGTGGGAGTAGGCCTATCTGGGGATGGTGCCCACGTTAAATAAACACCAACGCGCCGGGAACTGTACGGCATGATATTAAAACGTATCTACCGTGGTGCGGAAACCAGTTCACTTTGTTGTTACAATGAGTAACAATATACACTCAGCTTCAGTTAGATTCAGCGAAAATGTTCACATTATTAAGGAGAACCCTTGTGTGGTAGAATTCCAGGCTTTTATAGGAGATGATAAAAAGTATATTATCAAAGAGTTGGTTTTTATTGATATAAATAATGGAGTTGACTATATATTTTTATTTAAACCGCCATTTGACTTCAAAACATTAAGTAAAAGAGCGAAGATTACAAACAGATGGTTAACAAATAATTATCATCACATCAAATGGGAAGAAGGTTTTAGCGATTATGACACCCTAGATAACATTATGTACCACTTCTGTTCAAAGTTTAAAACATTTTATACCACAGGAGCAGAAAAGCGTAATTGGATTCAATTGTTTACGTCTGGAAATGTTTATAATACAGCTATTGATAAAGCTTTTAAACTACATAGAGATATAGCATGTATTTCCGTTCAAAACCATGCACATATGTATGTCAATTGTGCGTTGAAAAAAGCTAAGCGTTTGGTGGGGTTTTTACAAGATCCGTTAGATTGTTGCAGTGGTGGGGATATTGGAGGGTATATATACACCACAACACCACTGACAATGCATCAGTATTACTCTGACTTTACAGAGGAAACATCTACATCAGCTTCAGATGGCATCTCCACAGTACCTTCAAACGTTGGTTGAGCAATTCAATGCTCAATCCAAATCTTCGGTGCTGCTAACGAAAAGGTGCTCAGAACTCAAAGAGCACAAGCACTACATCATTCACCACATTAGAAAGATTGATACAGCTGTCGGTGACGCAGTATTAGTTGCATTAAGTGATGCACCATACGTTCCAGGTGATGAACCCAAGTTTCAAGTCTTCCTACCAAAACGCTTTGTACATCTACTGCAGAATGAAGACGTGAGGAATATTCAGCCAGGAGCGCTCTATCTCATCTCCCATGGTGTGAGTGGGAACAATTCTACAGAACTCTCTCTTCACCTTTCATCATCTAGTCAATAGTTATAAGACTTTTGTATTTTTTTAGTGATAAGACATGATTGTAATTGTGGAAATAAACTTTACTTTTTTAAAAACTCGTTTGGGTGACCTTGACCTACTTTCTGTCTTGTATAAAACAGCTTGTTCCAATGGAAAGATTGTAGTGTCAGTATGAGTGTGGACAAGTTTGGTCGATTTGATCAGAGTGTAGCAAAGACCCAGTCTGAGGCCCATAACGCAGTAAATGCCGCTTATGTGCAAAAGAATTGTCTACCATTATCATATGTAAACGATCATTATGATGCTAAAAACAGAACTATTAGAAATGTTTCCACACCCCTTCTACAGAATGATGCAGCAAATATGCAATTTGTACGGAATTATAGTTTAAAAAGGACTTCTGACATGCAATTTTCAGCTAATAACAAATTTATAAGAGAGTTGCGTGATCCAGTCTTAAATTCGGATGCTGCAACTATGGGTTTTGTTAATAGGTCGTCCTTAAAAAGGACTCATCCTGATGGAGACATTGATATAGAAGGGAAATTGCTTAGAAACCTTGGTAATCCCGTTTTACCTACAGATGCTGTTAATATGGAATATGTATTATTAAACACTCCAAGACAGCATAGTGACCATTGGACGTTTGATAATAAAAAATTGAGCAATGTTCAAGACCCTACTTATGACGGGGAAGCTGTCAATTTACGATCACTAAAGCAGTTAGGTTTAATCAGAACATTTGAAGCTAAGAGTCATTATGATGCTAAAGATTATAGAATTGTTCATGTAGGTAATTCCAAAGATGATAATGACGCCGTTAATGTAAAGGTGTTAAAAGATTATGTTGCAAGATATATCACGCATCATGAGGGACAATTGGAACGGTTATCTTCAGCAATATTTGATTATATTCATCGATCTTCAGGGAAGTCTGCTGAGCTAGGTATAACAAACACAAACTATTTGGATTGGGATAAAATACTTAATAAAAAGATATTGGAAGAAGATGAGTCAGAAGACCACATAAGGCAAAAAGACCGCATGACGTCACTCCATCACTTTGAGGTATAAAAGGAAGTGCACGTTCATTTTACAATCATTCCATTTTCTACATTCAACTGTGTCGGTCACATACTACAAAACCAAAAATGAATACCAACATGGTGATGATTATGTTTGAATTACGGTTCTGCAAACGCACCTGGTCTCCACAGTGTGAAAGTGTTCTTAACATGATGGCTGAGTTAGCCCAGAACATTGAGGACAGGAAGAAACGCTTTAAGTGTACTGAGGTGACCATCTCTAGATATGGTGTACATTTTATTGAATGTCTTTGGGCAAATCCCGATACAAATGTAGGCCCTGATTGCTGCGTTTGCAGCCGCATAAAATATGATGAATACAAATTTGTTAAATTGTTTGAAAGACTTGGCCCCAGTGAATGCGGAGAAGATTTGTATAGACGATTGATTGGATATATAAAAGGTGATGACTCAGAAGTTGAGAAGAAAAAGGATGAAGAACCAGTGGTACGAGTAAAGCAATTATGGATGAGATCTGTGGAATGACAGGGGGCTTATAGTATATATATGACGAGGATTTTAGACTTTAGACGAAATTTAACACGCTAGGAGGATTAATGCAACCCCCACCACATGATGTTACCCCCACCATGATTTTTCTCTTATATATTACAGTTCGCTGCTTTCTAACATCACTTGCACGCCAGCAGTCGAAGCAATCACATTCAATATGAACACAAATATGGAGCCGGAGTTGCTTAACGTAAGGTTAGCAAAATCTTCTTGGAGTTCTGAGGCACTGGTAAAGTTGATTGCTCTGGAGGACTTGTATAATGCAGTACTGAGCCAGATGATGGGGAGTGAAGAAGTTGCAAGCTCTACAGCGGACTTCAGGGTTGATGTACACAAAGACGACTCAGACAAGGAGAACACATCACCCAGATCCTGAGCCAGCACTAAGTAGTTTATTACTGTAGGTTTAGTCTGTAAGATGTACATATTGTAAAAATTTGTAATATTTTAAATAAAGTAAAAAAAATATAAAAAGAAAAAGAAAAAGGCTTCTTGGACAGAACAGTCGTTCTGTCCAAGAAGCCTTTTTCAAAAAACACACAAATGACCTTGACCCACAAATTATCCCTGTGACGTACTAACCTACGTCACCATGACGTCATTGTGACGTCACCATGACGTCACCGTGACGTCACAAAACTCACCTGTCAAACAATTTGATTTATGTGAGCCAGCACCGGCAAATTACACTACTCAAGCCTTT
>JAQJVL010008198.1:0-20707 GCA_035578905.1 Stictocephala bisonia
TACAATAACATCAATCTCTTATAACAAAACTGCTATTCTTTTATTAAATAATTAATAACGAAACAAGCAATGCTACAGTCAGTTGCATAGACAGTTGCATAGTTGGGCGCAGCAGCTCTTCGATTGCCAGTTGAGAAGCCATCCTCGCCAATGATATTAGCTGTGGGTGAGGGAGGGAGGGGCCAATAAATTTGTATAGGCCACTTGGCTTCGCTAGCTAAAGAGCAAGTAGCCGACTGTTCACGAAGTAAAATAATTTGGCGAGCGCGAACATCTAGTGCTTCAAAAACAGTCAACTGAGAGTTGAGGTTATGTTATTGTTTTCAAAACAGGTTGTAGACCACTGGGTACGTAGCTTATTGATGTTGGACATTAAAACATCTAGTTTATATTCGTGATTTTAGTTTGTCTTTGTGCTAAACTTTAAACTATTCAATTTTTATTTAACAGGCATAAAAAGCATTTTGTACCAACTCAATTTTCTCAGCATAAAACATAGTAAAATTTATGTCTGTCAAATTGGATACTATATCATTGATGTACATCACAGTCTACATGTCCGTACAGTGACAGTGGTATTGACACACCCACACACCCATTCACGAACAGTGGTATTGACCCTCCCGCTCAAAAATACACGTACAGTGCTTCAATCATAGTTAATTTCAATTATCACGCAACAAACAATAAATAAATACTGTATTAATGATTGTCAAAAATATAAATGGCTTACTCGTTCGTCAGTGACAGTAAAAAATTATGAAAACTATTTTGATTGGTCTTAGATTTGTTATGTTAATGAATGACAACATTAATCAATTATGCTATTTGTTTGGGAACAACCTGTATGTGGGCATGATTGTTTTAATCAAGAGCTACTCTACTGAATATGTTGAGAATACAACCCTGTTCCTGTTACAGTTTCAGGGTAAATTAAACCAGACAATAAAAGAGTTACAACAAGTTAAATGTCACAAAATATATATTATTCAAAAGGAGTTGTACAAATCTGAACAATGAAGCTGTTTTATCTATTAACGGTGTACTTAAGAGCTCCTCTTTTCATTAAGACCTATGTCATAATATATTGGTAAAATGTCTTTACGAACATCCATGTCATAATAACTAATGAATTTAAAATGTCAAAGGAAACATTACAGTAGAAAGAAAGTAAAAAAAAATTGTATGTACAGTAAACTCTGGTTAACCGGTTAAATATGATGGAAGATGAATCCGGATAGTACAGAACGTAACAATAGCGCCCGCAGAATATTTTCCCAGGGGGGGCAAGGCCACCGGGGGGTCTGGGGGGGTATGACACTTTACAGTAAAAAAGTAAGTCAAAAATGTTTTAAAGTAATATGTATTTGCTTCAAAATGAACTTAGGTGTGACATGATCTGAATGGATGTAAAATATTATGACTTGAACAAGAATTGTACTCTTCTCTTATCCATTCCAAAACCATTGATGGTCTTTTCTATTAGCTCATCTTTTTGTTGTTTTACTGTGTTCCTATGAACAGACAGTAGACAGAGGCCGGTAAGCCGATCGTTTGACATGGTGCTCCTTATCCAAGTTTTTACTCGTCTCAGAGTGCTGTAAAGAAACATAACAGTAAACATTTTAAAGATATAAACCATTTTTACTCCTATAAACGAAATTAACCATTGTAAACTAAATTTCCGCCAACTACTGGTATACTTGACTTAGTATATATTTTAAAAGACTATTATGCAGAAATGGAATAAAAAATAAATAAGTTAGACCTATAAAATCTAAGTAAATTTGCATGCAATTTAAAAAACATTTAACTATTATTCTCACCTGAATGACCTCTCAATAGTACAAGTTGTTGGTGGTAAACACAGTGCAATCTTGAGTGCCTTAGCAACTGACGGTAAAAAGTAAACATGTTCGTGTTGCAGAACATCTATAAGGTGCATTTTCTCCAAGTCCTTATAATCAGCTGGTGTGTTTGCCCACAGGTCATACCATAGGACTGATTCGTCCTTAAAGTTGTCTAACAACTTTCCATACATTTCAGCAATTTTTACCACAGAACTTTCGTATTTTTCTTTGGGAAGGGCTTTCATGACTTTTGGATGCATGTTAAATATTTCAAAAGCAGGTTGGTTTTTTTCTGAAAACCTGTCACTCAAGGATTGCACCAAAGAGTCTAAATATGGAAGAAACACCGACACTCTAAAATAATCATTTAAGGTCTCAGATGGTTGGTTTGATCGATGTATTTGTGTTCCACCAATGACTCGTGGCTTTGTGAGAGTAACACACAGAGCTGCAGCATTTTGTTCGACGGTGAACATTATTTTGGCGAACTCTTCTACACTATTTGTTTTGTCACTTTTAAAAATTTCAGCTAACCTTTGTATGTGTGTTGAAACTTTTAATAAGTCAACACTTGGACTTTGCAGCATTTGAGTTACGATTTCAAGTTTACTGGAGTACACAGCTATTACTTGCATACATATTAAGAATGATGTTGTTGTTACAGCACAGTGGAGTTGAAATGCTTTCTGCCTCGTGTCCTTATTTCCTTCCATATATAAGTTTTCTAGAGCTTGAGCTATTGCTTTATACTTTTCAGTCCATCTGGTTTCACACAGTTTCTGCAGTGTCCCAATAACCGCTCTCCTCTGTCCATTTTCACGAAAAAACTTAATAACCTCTTTTACTGTTCCAACAGTATTTCTAACTTGTGGTAGCCTATTCAAATCATTGACGACTAAATTGAGCTTATGGCTAGAGCAATGGAAATACAGAGCCATAGGAAATTTTTCATTGATTCTTTTATGTACACCAGTAATATGTCCAGCCATTGTACTACATCCATCATAGCCCTGTCCTACAACGTTATTTAAGTTTAAACCCCATGATGTTAATGTAGAGATGATTGCACTTGATACATTTTCAGCACCCAAACCATCCTGTAAAGGTGTAAAACCTAGGAAATCCTCCTTGATACATTTGTCGGAGGTGTCAAAATATCTAACACCAAGGGACAATTGTTCCACCCCTGAAATATCCATTGTCTCGTCAGCCAATATGGAAAATATTTCATTTGAATTTATTTTACCAATCAGTTCATTTCTTAAAACATTTGCGCTAGTTTCAATCAACTCATTTTGAACTCGATGGGATATGTAGCTGGCATTTTTGGGCCCATGTTTCAGATGGTCTGCTAAAGTAACATCTCCAGACTCTTCTCTGAAACGCAAAAGGTTGTTAAAAACAGCATGCGTATCTTGTTTTCCTCTTAATGGTAGATCTTGTAGCACAAAAAATTATAGACGAAACAATAGGTTTCAGTTTATTTCTGTTTGATTCAATCTGGTGAGCTAACCCTTCATTGACAAGAACATCGACACTTTGCTTTTCACCGTCCATAACTGACAAGAAATTACTAGACTTTTCCACAGCCTCGCGGTGCCATTGCGAAAGAGCGTGAGATTTAGCATATTCATGAAACTTTTTATAATTATTGAATGGGCGTGTGATGAATCCACTTTGATAGCTTCCATGGCTTACACGGGGCTTAAATAAAACACATGACTTGCAAAGAGCACCTTTTCCACTTCGGGAGTAAGCTAACCAAGGGTATGTATTATACCATTCTCTAAGAAATGGGCGCTTTCCTGCTATTACATCATCTTTAAAATTGTAGCTTGAATCAGGCTTCCATGGGTTTGTTAACATTGAGTAAATTACATAATTATTTGTCGGGATATTATCAAGGCAGTTACCGATATCAAACGAGTCGTTAGTATTACCTTTTATATTAGGTGTTGATGAGGTGGTATGTGCAGAAGTCGATGGTTGAGAACAATAATCTGCTTGTAGGCCTACATCAGCAACGTTAATGTTACTAGTGTTTACTGAATGTTCTGCATTACTGCTGGATGCAAAGTTGATACAAACATTGTCTTCTGTTAGATCTTTACATCGTTGTCAACAGCATGTATGACGTGATCGGTTTTTAAACGTTTATTAAAAAACTTTCTTATGTCCATTTTAAACTCTCCTGTAGCTAACAAAATCACACTGAACACAATATCGCCAAATGAAATTTAATTTCATTTCTACACTTTATCCGTGAATATACGACTTAACACAAGAACAGCTAGACACTGACTGACGCCGACGCTGGGCCGGGCGCCTACCATAGACTAAATATCACTTGCTCTCAAAATCAGTGTCTTGCTTATTGTTGTCAATTACGTTGTTTCTTTCGCTATAATAATACTAGCATGCATGAATACTAGGGTTTGGTTATTTATGTAGTCATGTTTTTCGTTAACGTAACCTTATCCCGGCGTTTATGCGGAATTGCCGATATTTATTCATTTTGGACATTCTAAGTTTTTCAAAACACTAAAACCTGACAAACATTTATGCGTACTATCCTGATTCTCAGGGAGGGCAATGGCCCCCCCTGGCCCCTACCTGCGGGCGCCCATGGAACGTAACAAAATTATAATTTTTAGACAAGATTATGCCACGCAATATTCCTCCAGCGTTAGCGTAGGACAAGTTGAATGTAATGCATCATACACACATATTGTTGCACATCCGGTAAGGGAGCAGTGATGTTGTTGTATGCATATTTACCAAATTTAAGTGCCTAGAAATCTACTGTAATATAGTGGTTTCATCGTTAATTTATTCTTTTTATACTGTAAAAATATATAATTTACTTTGCAGTATATTACAATGCTATATTGAAACATTTATAGTATATTTTAATTGATTTCAATAAAACGTTACCATAAATTACTAGGCCTAAACGTTAACTTTTTGTTCTCTCAAAATCTTTAAATGGAATATGAATCATAGCAAATTAAATTAATTGATAATTATAGTAGTTTACTAGGAAATCCAAAATAACGCATTAAATTACAGAAATATCACTCTATAAAATACATCAATAACAGAATATTTCTTTACTGAACGACAGTAAACAAACAGAATAATGATTGACGATGTCCCCGATCTAACCTTCATGACAATTAATAGAACTCTTCCAGCCCATTGTTACAACATTGTATATTTTGCCTGCGGGTTTTTTGGGTGCAAAACACAGTTACTACTGAAATACGACTACTATTTCTTAAATTTAGTGCATATATTGAAAAATTAGCTGATCAGTGCCGGGAAAGAGTGCAACGTTACCACGTTCGAACGCAGTGCCGCCGCCTACTACCAGCTTTGAAACCAAGATTGTAAGAACCTTTTCTCATAAAGACTTTTCGACCTTTTTAAAATGTCAAATTTAAAATGTTTTTACTGTAATTTTGTTAGCTAATTTAATTGTGTTGTTCTTAGGCTTCCACTTTTTTTATTACAATTGATTAATTTTCATAATTTAGGCCGCAGGTTACTGATTACTTGTTTTCACATTATATAGATCTATTATTTTGCTACGATGAGTCAAAGGAGTTTCGAAACACCAAATCAAGATTATTTATCTACATAAACAGAATTTGTGAAAAAATACAAAATAAGGATAAAAGCTTAATCAACAAACCACTACAAATACAAATCAATTCGCAATTGCTGTATTATCTTAAGTTTATAATAGTAATATATCATAACTAATGGTTTTGTAAGGATAATAACGTGATCAAGCGATTGATTTTCCTACCACTAAAAGCCAAGATAGAGTTGAATTTAGGACAAGTATAACAATTTTGTTTGAAGTATTATATACTTTTGAAATTAAAGTTAAAAAATAAAACATACAGAAACGTTCTTGTCCACCTTGTATTAAACACGTCCAAAAACGGAGTTTTCAGTAATACAAATGTAAAGTTATTGGGTCTTTTGACATGTTTTAAATAAATAGTGTACGAAAACAGGACATCTCATTGAGGTGGCCCACTGTCCACACCACTCAAGTATATTTATATGTTCGCAAACTGGAATTTATATTTTGGTGTGTTCACAAGCTGCATGCTTGTTTGCAAACAAGACAACTGGCAAGGGGTACAGTTGCAGTCACACACCAACAGCATATGCTGTCACACCACTATGTCGACCGCTGACAAACTTCAAAGACCAGTGTACAACTTGCTCCAAAAGGCTCCCTGATTGCTATAAAACCAATGGTTTAGTTTAAACGTTTTAAAACTAAAACTGGAAGACTTATCTGGCCTAATATCACTTTTGATATTTTGATACAGGCCTGAATCGTTTCTTATCTAGTAGATTATTAAGTATTTTCTTTTTTGTTGCATGAAATGTGGCCCCCCCTGTGAACTAAGTCTGTGTGGCTCCGGGGCAATTTGCCCCCTTTGCCCCCCCCTCTGGGCGGCCCTGACTATAATTTAACCAATATTTTCATATGGCTCTGAAACATGGTCACTTATAAAGAAAAATGAAAACAAGCTAATGGTATTCGAAAACAAGAAAAAAGGAGGATTTTTGGACCCATAAAGGAAGAAGGTATATGGTGGATTAGGAAAAACCGGTAGCTCAGCGAATTGTATAAAGATCCGGACATTGTGGCCACAGTAAATAATAGGAGACTAAGATGGGCAGGCCATGTAGAAAGAAGAGAAGAAAGTCTACTTAAAAAGGTTAACAATGAACAACCACATGGCACTCGCCTCCTAGGAAGACCGAAATTGAGGTGGGGAGACCAGGTGCAAAAAGATATTTAACGCATTGGCAGAAGACCGGCAGCAGAGGAGGCATCATGTTGGCGAGGCCAAAAACCGTTTTAAGTTTCAGTGGCCAAGGAGGTAAGGTAAGGTAACATGATATATGGCAATCTATTAATAGGAGAAGCTGGTAAATGGTGAGATGTGATATAGCTAACAGCTGATGAATGGGCAACTTTTTTCCAACATAGCAGTAGCACCCCTGTATGGCATTTGTTTGGCAAATAATATATGTTTAGTTTTAATCTCTAAATCAGGTGATGATGCATCAAGACTAGATAGCGACATAATTTAGTCGTCTTAAATAAGCAAAATTGGAGAGATAGATTATCAGCTAACTAACCTGAGAGGATAAGTCCACTAACACAAAGTAGAAGGGAAAAAATACAAATATAAAATTCATTCCTGGCCTAGTACCCTGTAACCTAACATAAACATATAACATAGATATTTGCTGCTCTACTGCACTTACTTCAGGTGAGTATAGAGTCTGTGTTTGTTTACTTTTACTTTGTATTATTTAGCTTGCTGATACCCCATTTCTCCGATTATACTAATTCCTGGCTTAGAGCCATTTAAACTAACCTAATATAGTCTAAAATTATACATATTTGAAGGCATGCATCTCTGCCTTTATAAAATTGTTATAATTTTTTTAGCATTCGTGTTATTTTGAAACAAAACTATAACAACTCAGAATTATCATGACAAAGCTGGTTAAGAACCAGAATAATTACAGTAAACACAAGGTGTCAGCTCAAAGAAAAATATTTAAACTCATACATATAATGAACATTTCTTTTCAGAATCAAAATTAATCTTTTCATTTATAAGGTTACTACAGTCCTTCCTGTTCTCTTTAAAAACAAATAATTCTTACCAAGCATTTATAATCCTACCCTTAGTAGAAACTTTAAGGATAACTACATTTTCATCAATTGTATTTAAACTGTAATTATAATTCCATGTGTGATTTGCTTCATTTGACCTTTCGGCTTCTGTGTTTTTAAGGCATAAATAATTATTATATCGTTTGTTAAACTTTACTATTTGGCCTATCTAAAACATACCACAATGATTGCAATTAAGCCTATTTATTCTAGAATTACCAAATTTATCTTCACTCCAACATAAAGATGTAAAATGTTGGGCAAAGTACTTAGTCTTAAACGCTTACAGAACAATAGAATTTAATACATCTATTAAACACTCTTTGCATTAACTGTTTATTGTAATTTATTGTAACTGTTTATAACAATAAAAAAAAGGAGGGATACACCTTTCTACTATTGTTTACAAGATATCAGTTTCAATCGTCGATGAGATTAGAAGTATAACAGAAAATAGAAAGCAAGATTTAAGATGATATGAGGACAATACTTGACAGAGAAAAATCTTGTAAACAACAAAATAAATGTGTAGGGCCTACCATACCTCTCCACTACAATGAACAGTTTACACAGAGTAGTTAATAAATTTAATTCAATTTGTCAATAGCTTTTAAAACTTGAAATAGTTTGTTCAACATTATATATCTTAATTTTGAAAGTGACAACAAATTTGTTAATTTTGGAATATATAAGGAGCATTGATTGTAGTATGTTTAAGATATGCTAAATTGTAAATTTGTAACAAAAGATCTAAAAACTGTGTTTCTACCTTTGAATTGGAAAAAAAGCCAAAAGGGTAAAATGTAACAAAACAACTGATGAATTTTAACCACAGTTTAACCCTTTCGTTTCCGACGTCCGATATATCGGACGTCATGGTTTTTTCAAAAACTTCCAACGTCCGATATATCGGACGTCCGCGGAAAATTTTTTTTCAGTTACTTAAATTCGTCCGATTATTATGAAACTATAGCAACGTATGCATAAACATACAGGTTACACTAGAAATTAGGTTTTATCGTCTTTGGAATAATAACTTTAATTTTACGCATCTTTGAATTTGAACGTCTGTGACTTACAACTTGAGTTGTTGTTCTGAATCAGTAGTTTACTGCTAACCTTTAGCATATGTGTCCGTTTGATGTTAGCTGTGTTGCGTATTACTTTTAGTTGTTTTTAGAGTGTTTTATTTATTTCATAATTAGTATTTGCTTCTTTATAGTTTGTTTAGTGTTTATATCGAAGTGTAAATATGAGTAACGGTAGACGAAAACGAGAACGATCGCCCATTAGCGTTGAAATTGGGCAAAAATTCCAAACAACATGTTCAAAATAAAATTTCTACAACTCAGACATTTTTAAAGGTAAGACCATACAAATTTGTAAGCATGTTAGCAACAAGATTATCTTTAAAATGTATATCTTGAAAATGTTCTAAGATTTATTTTGTGCACTGTAGGTTAGTTCAAACTACAAAAATAAAAAAAATTAAAAATTATTTATACATGTATATACATATAAATAAACATTTTTTAACTAATAAATATTACTTTATCAATTATATTTATAAAGAATTTAATGACAAAAAAAACAAAACAAAAATCATTCAATTCCATTCATAAATAAAAAATATATAGCATATTTCTTAAAACAATGCATTTTCACCAAAAAGGACCTTGGAAGTCTTCGTAAATACCACATAACGGACGTCGGAAGCGAAAGGGTTAAATAGAAATACACATAAGAAATCTAAAAGAAGATATTTTCAATAAAACATTGAACAATTATTTAACAAGAAATTGTCTATATAGAATTGAAGATTTTAAATTTCAAGAACTGTAAGAAGATTACCAATTAATTTTTCTCCTTTTGAATATTTTTATTTTACATTTATTTTATATTAATTTACTATTTTATATATTGTATGTCTAATACATTTTTTATTTTTATTTATGAAAATGTAGATATCAAAATCTTCTATAATAGATTTATCTTTCCAAAAAGCAATTTTGAAACATTCAATTGTGTAAATGGGCCTCTTGCTAGCCAAACGGTTAGTTAACTCCTAACTTCAAAGCAGGATGCAGGTACTCACTTGTTCAAATCCTGGGAGGTCCAACTAATTTAACTTGATGTGTTTGGACTAATGCCCCATAACAACGTTGGAACAATCAGTAAAAATCAGTAATACTGGCGTTGAAAGAAAAAAAACCAGCTAACTTTTACAATTAAGGATAGCAAATAAATCAACAAGTTTAATAATATTAATGCTGAATTTCAAAAACTTTTCAGTATTTCAGAGTTATTAATATAACTATATGCTGTAGAGGCAAAAAAACTATTCATTTACAAACGTATATACTTAAGGAGCTTTATTGCTTGTAAGACTTTTCAAATAATAATCTCTTTAAATATTTTCATGTAATTTATATTTTGCATAGCTATTTCTAAAGTTATTCACTTTCAATCAGCATTACCTTTGCTTTTTAGACTTGACTTGTCTTGGTTGATCATTGGTCGGCTCAACAAACATGTCATTAAATATTGGTTGGAACTTCTTGAATATCACCATTGACACAGCAAAGTTCCGCTCCAGTCGACTGATTTTGTCCCGAAACTCTAAAGAAAGATTTGCCATATCTGCCCACTTCTTACTTTTACTAAAAAACTGTATCAAACTAGAAAAAAAAACACATAATTAAAATATAATAAACATTTATTATATATATATATATATATATATATATATTATCACTTTTAACAAGTACATCTTTGTTGGGAATGTTAAAAAAAATAAACATAGGCTACTTAATTTTCTTAACTTTTAAATATTTGACACAAGAGGAATATCTAAATTTTTTAAGTTTCAAAATGAACTTAAAGTCATAATCAGATATTTAAACGGTATATTCATACTGTATCTATGATTTAATTTGTTATAAGGCAATGTGAAATCTTTATGGCAGCATTTTTTTTAACAAAATCTTAATTAAATAACTATTATGGAGTAAAAAAGCTAGTTAATTTTTAGTTGCTCATAGTATTCAGGTAAAGAAAAAAAACGATACCTCAAATTGCAAAGCCTTAATAGGCGAGTAAGGCTGACCAGGTTTCCCTCAACTAAAGTATTTGCTCTGCCAACAGTTGGAGCTGTTGCCTTTCTGCAAGCCACATACAATGCACAGCCCAACCAATGAAGTTGATCTCCCTGTGTAAAAGCATAGATTAAAAACTTTGTTAAATATAAGTAGTTTTAATAAATTACGAGATTCACACATTCCAGTAATGAAAACACTAGGGGAAAGTGGACGGATAATGTACATGTTCATTTTCCAGCCCGTTGAAAATAGACGAAATTTATACTTAAATTAAATCATGTTGACAGACTACACTTAATCCCAAACCTTTATCTTCTTTCAACTATCTCTTTCAACTACTGCAAAGATACTGCATCTCTTTCAACTACTGAGATGCACTATCTACTTACACACATTAAGGATATAATAGGCTACGTAAGAGCCCACGTAATTACTTGATGCACAAAATTCCTGATGCCAACTCTATAGTCTTGACACCTGCAAACTCTCTTGACTCTTTGAAGTCAATCACACATAATATATTTCAAGATAAAGATTCTGTTCTTATGTTGCTTGGTAATGGTATTGCAGAAAATATTGTGTTATGAATAAAACATCACTTTCTAAAGATATGACATTTAAGTTTAATGCTATCCACTAACTTGGATACATATTATCTAAAATCTGCAAGATCGTTAACCTAGCTTATCATTCAATGAATAAAAAAAATGTTTAACTAATCATATTATTATTAATTTATGTCTATGAAGCTTTCACCTAATTGATTATTTACTAAAATGATACATACACATTTTATTTCTAAAAACTAACACTTCTGTAAGTTTGGGCAAATACTTTAATAAAACATGTTATGAATTATGTTCATTATTTTTGTATTATAAAATATAAAGAAAAGAAATAAAAATATAGACTAAGCCCATGTTAAATTTACAATACAAGGCATTTTGTCTTCTTTTCCTCTCAGTACGAAATTAAAAGTGAATTCCGTGGAATAATACAACAAATATTTTCTTTTTGGGAGTCATTTTAGTTATTAACTTATTGACAAGCGAACCATTTTACAATGTAACAACGCATTCAAACAATATATTGGACTTTCATGCATAGAATAAAGCAACAGATTACATATTATGCACCTAGGCCTACATCCATATAGGCTAGTCGATAACTCTGGTTTATTAACATGACAGTTGACAGCCTAGTCAGAGTCAGTTTTCAGTGTACATTTAGGTTGGTCAAAATTTCGAAGTTCCCTTGTAACATAATTAAAAAATTGTGTTTTTTCTGTGTCTTATTAGGCTTTTTAAAATAAAAAGCACCGAGGATAGCTATTTATTGACATATTAAGTAAGATGGCGGCGGTTAGTAATGCCACGGTAGTTTGCCGTGTAAAAAGTGTAAAAGGAATGTCAGAAATAGTATATTATATGATTCTTGTAACATGTGGAACCATTTTAAGTGTGTTAACATTAATGAAGACAGTTTGCCAAATAAAAATTGTTGTAGTGTTGTCCCAATTGCTCTAGAGATACCAATATGGCAGTTGATAGGAACAAATAAGACACAAAGGATGATGACACGGCATCGCTAAATAAGGTAAATAGCATACTACAAGAGGATTTGCAAGTATTAACAATGAAATATGATGAACTTATGAGTAAATATAATACAGTGAGGAACGCACATAACAATAGGCTTACTAATAGTAAAACTGGATATACATTGGACATAGACCTAACTGATAATTCATCAGGCAAGGCTACAGAAACTAGACGATGGGAGTCGGTGCCTAAGAGCAAAGCAGCCAAAAGTTTAATTATAGCTGAAAAGCATTTTCCTCCTCTGCAGAATAAATTTTAAGTTTTGTTAAACATCTGTGAATCAGGCCTAAATCTAAAACGTTGTAATTTTCAGCCAAGTAACAAATTAGAGATAGGCCAAGCAAAATATACTTTTAAGAGATTACCTGGAATATCATCAAAAATTTTATGTTTCTCAGATAGCCAGGGGAGACATGTTGCTGATGAAGTAATACGTAAAGGGGGGTCACTCAATATTTTCCTTAGTGAAACCGAATGCTAAATTCCACAACGTGACCGAAGATGTAAGTAATATGTGCAAAGACATGGGTCATCAAGATGCTGTGGTCGTTATTGCAGGAACAACAACTTCACACAGGAATGATATTGCTTCCAATGTGAGAGAACAACTTCTTCGATCACTAAAGCAAAGGCTTAAGGAACTCAAAAACACCAACGTATTCCTGCTTAATGTACCACATCGCTATGATCTACCTTTGTGGTCATGCGTCAATAAGGAAGTTAACAGAACCAATGAAGAATTAGAAAATATTTGTACGAATATAGATAATGTAAGTGTAGTAGATTTAAGTAAATTAAGAGAAATAATGCATACAAAACATGGGATTCATCTGAATAGGCTAGCACAATTATATATAGCTGAACAAATTTGTAAATATGTAAATAATGTTAAGTTAAATAATCCATGTAAGCAGCCTATTCCTCTCGACTATTCCAGAGCAAACAGGTTTTTAGAGCAAAGATAGATTACAGAAAAACACATAACATTGATAGTAGATCGAATTCAGTAATTTTAGAAAATGCCTATCTACAGCATTCTGAAACAATAATAAAAACTCAGAATTTTTCAAAAAGTGTTCAAAATAGGACTAATTCAGTTTCTATAACTGACAAACTAACGAATTAATAATTTCTTATTGAAACGTAAAATGCTTAAGAAACAAAATGGAAGATGTGGACAAATTTGTAATTTATCATAATATTGATATTCTTTGTACTGTAGACAATAGACAATAATTTTTATTTACACAGTTGTAGAGTTAGTTACAATAGGCAATAGTTGTAGAGTTAGTTACAATAGGCAATAGAGTTAGTTACAATAGTAGGCGTCAATACAAAGTTACATTTGAGTTATAAGTTATACACATGACTAAAAAAAAAAAAAAAAATGGTTTTGAGTTTTTGTCATCAGTTTTGTTGGTTCTTCCAGTTCATGAATTCTTTCTCAGAGTAGAAGGGGCAACTTTGGAGCCATCGTAGGAGCTTTCCCTTGAACTGTTTTCCTGTGTCTTCCTTCAGGTGGTCAGGTAGAGTGTTGAAATATTTTGCCCCTTTGTAGGATGGCTTCTTCTCAAAGAAGGTAAGGTGATGTGTAGGAAGAGAGAAAGCAGAGGAGTTTCTGGTGTTGTACTTGTGATAGTCTCCAAGTCTTGCCGAGGTTGAAGCAGCTGTTAATAAGATCACCTCGCTGATGTATAATGCTGGTACAGTGAGTATTTTAAGCTCATGGAAGGCTTCTCTGCAGCTGCTTTGGAATCCAAGACCTGCCAGGCATCTTACTGCTTTCTTTTGGTGCAAGACTCGTTCCATATTAGTGTTGGTAGTAGTTCCACCCCAAGCTGCAATACCATATCTGAGATGGGATTCAAAGAGAGAAAAGTATGCAATTCTGGCGGCAGCCATTCCACATATCTCCCTTATTCTCCTTATCACATAGGTGCCTGTTGCAAGCTTTTTGCATAAGATGTCAATATGGGCTTTCCAGTTCAGGTTTATGTCAATTGTGATACCTAAGTACTTTGTCTTTTCTTCTGTTTTCACTTTTGGGAGACCAATTTGAGTATTTCCTCTTGTACTGTATGTCATTTGTACTGTTTTGCTCTCATTTAGTACCAGATCATTTTTACTGCAGTATTCTTTTGCTGAGTTGAAAGATGTTTGAGATTCTATTTCAAGTTGGTTTTTGTTTGCTATTATTAAGACAGTGTCATCTGCATACAGTATTGTTTGGCAGAGATCACGCATGTTCTGAGGCAGGTCATTTGTAAACAATAAGAAGAGGACTGGTCCAAGAACCGAACCTTGAGGTACACCTATTTTCACTTGAAGTGGGGTAGAGTACACCTTTGTAACTGTCCCATTTATGTTATATTTTAGTTCTACTAATTGTTGTCTGTTACTAAGGTATGATCTGAATCAGTTGCCTGAGGTTCCGTTTATTCCTAGTTGCTGTAATTTGTTAAGTAGCAAGGAGTGGTCAAGACAATCAAACGCCTTGCTGAAGTCAAGGAACAGGCTCGTTACAGAGTTTCCATTTTCTATTTGGTCAATAACATGCTCCAGTAACTGTATGAGGGCTGTTGTAGTGGATCTTACTCGCAGAAATCCATGTTGGTTTTTTGTTAGTAAATTATTTCGGTTTAGGTAATTAAGTAGTCTATTTAGAATAACTTTTTCAATTATTTTAGAAAATGTTGGTACAAGTGATATTGTCGGTAATTGCTTGCCTCTGTACTTGAGCCATTTTTAAACTTAGGGTATACTTTTGTAGTTTTTAGCTTCTCTGAGAAAATGCCTTCTTTAAGGGAACAATTTATGACATGGATCAGGGGAACAATTATTTTCTCTCTGCATTTTTTTACAAGTTTTGAGGATATGTTGTCCAAGCCTGCAGATGTTTTAGATATCATGCATTCGATTCTGTTTTTTACTTCCCTCTGTGTAGTTGGTATGAGCAGTAGCTGACTTCCTCCTACAAGATCACACTGTGGTTGTGAGATAGGTTTAAGGTTGTCCAGTTTTAGAGTGTCTTCTGCTATGTTGGCAAAAAAGTAATTTAGGTGGTTTACAACTTTAGTGGAGTCTTTAACCATCATTCCATCTATATTGAGATTAATCTCGTTGTTAGTTTTTGCTGTCGCTGTTCTTTCTCTGTTTATTATTTCCCATAGTGCTTTTGATTTGTTGTCCGCTTCTTCGATGTGCTAGCTTGCTTGCTGCTTTCTTAAGGTTTTGAGTTTCAAATCATAAGCTTTCTTTCTATTAGCTGTTTCCTTCTTATCCTTTTCATTTCCGGTGAGCAGTTCCTTTTCGAGAGCTTTAATGTACTCTCTCCTGAGGTTTTCTGTCTCTTCATCCCACTGAAAATTTCTTTTCCTCTTATTCATTCTTTTTAAAACATAGGGGCAGGCTGTGGCTATAGATATAATTGAATTATTTCATTGAACTTGTATGCCGCATTAGTGTCCTGCACATTCAATACTGTTCAGTACAGAGCTGCTTTGCATTTCAATTCGGATTCTTCATCACTGGTTTCAATTAGTTTCACCTGATTTGCATTGTCTGCTTTTACATTGGCAGCCACTCCTCCTTTTAGGTGATGTTTTCTGGAAAAACTTCCTACAAGGGAGTATTCAGCTAGATTTGTATTTTGTAGGTTTTCATTTGTTAGTCCATGTTCTGTTATAATGATAAGGTCTGGTTTATTTTGATTTAGGTAGTGGTTTATCTGTTCAATTTTATTAGATAGTCTGTCAATGTTTTGGTGCACTATTGTAATATTTGTTTTAGTTTTATTAAATCCTCCTGTTATTTTTTCCTTGGCTTTGCGTTGGTTTTTTGTTGTAGTTTTAGGTTTCTTACTAAGATTAAGAGTATTCTTATTTTGCGCATCTAGTGGTGTTTTGGTTTTTGGCATTCTTGAAGTGTTTATACTTTTTTTACGGTCAGAGTTGAGTTGAGGAAGTACCTGATTTTGTATTTTGTGTGTTTTTTCTTGGTGATGGCTAAAAAATGGGTGTGGTTTTCAGTATTTTCTGTGATTTCTGCCCCTAGTTTGTAACCTTCCTTTCCTTGTGTATATTTTCTTATGAAGTTTATGTCTTCAGTTGGTGTATTTGCTGTATTAGGGGGGGGGGGATTTATTTCTAGGTTTTATTGTGTATGACTTGTAGTATTCAATATATTCATTAAAGAAGTCTTCATGTGTTTCATCAGGTGATTTAACTTTAGCTGTGTAGGGTGGCAGTTTTGCGTTTTTTGAATAGATTTTATTTATGCTTCTCCTTTTTAAACTTGGTGGGCTTTTTTTATATGAACCATGGGTTCCAGTTTAATCACATCAAAATCTTCATCCTCACTGAGTAGAAACTTGGTTAGAAAATGATGAGGCTAATTTTTATCGACTAGAAAATTACTCTGCTGCAAACTATTACTATAGGCCTACTAGAAAACGTGGAGGGTATTTGATTTATGTAAAGAGTGAAATTGAATTTAAACCCCTAGTACTTATACGCTTAAGCGATATAAAACTAGTTGTATGAGGCGGAACAAGCATAACCAAAGTAATTAAGTAGCTTTTTCATAATTAAGAATATTAAATGGCAAGTAACATTAACAATTAGTATTGAACAAAGTAACAGATTTTTTGTAGCACACCCAAGCATATAGTGACCATAACAAATTACAACACACTATGTTCTTGTTAGGATTTTCCAGGTTTTGTCTCAAATTCCCTGATTTTTCCCTGACTTTTCCAGGTCATTTAAAATTCCCTGACTTTTCCAGGTTTTCCCTATTTTACCTGTTGCTGGACCTTGACAACCTGCCCTTGACAAGGTTAATAAGATGTCTTTAAAAATGGTCATTGAAGTAACTGCAATTTTAATACTAAAACTAGATTTAATTATTGTTTCCTTGTATAGGCCTAATACAGAGTATAAAGATTCTGATTTGTTTTTCAATCAACTAAATTCTATTCTAGAATATCTATGCAAGTTTAAATGTAAAGTAGTGCTGTGTGGGGATTTTATTGTTAACTTTAGATTAGTAGATAATAGTATTGTTAAGGATCTGAAAAATGTATTGCTATCTTTTGATTTAAGTATGTATATTAATGATATAACTAGAACTAGCTCAGAAATTTCCGGAGAGATATGTATAGACAATATTTTTACAAATTTATATCCCAACTTATATTATATTAATATTGTTAAAACATGGATCTCAGGTCACTGGCCTATAAATTTTAGTTTTAAATATTAAAATATGGACGGTAGTAATCATAAGAAAAGGTTAGACAAACAGTTAATAAGGTCAATGAAAGATGAGAACCAACTGTCTTTTATAGAAATCCTCAGTCAGGTGGACTGGCATTGTTCATTTAATTATTCAAATGTTAATTATAAGTTAGATAACTTTTTCAATATCATGGATTCAGTTATAAATTAATTTTTTCCCTTGGTGGGAATAAAACCTAAGACAACAAAGTCTAAAGCTAATAAAATGCAGTGACTTAAACAACTTAAGGAACTTTGTGACTGGCTATATGATATTTTTATTAGCACCAAAACTGACTCAGCAAAACAATTGTATAATAAGTACAAGAAGAAGTTTATATCTTTAGTAATTTAAACTAGGCTTAAGAAAAATGACGACCTAATCAATTTCTCAAACAATAAGAGTAAAGCAATGTGGGAAATTATAAATAGGGAGTGTAATGCAAAAAGTAAGCAAATAAATTACCAGAGTAACTAATCACCACAACAGTTCAATAAATTTTTCACTGACAAAATATTTGAGTTAGTGACATCAGTATCAGTTAAAGGTAGCAATATGAATTCATAGACTATTTAAATTCCATGCCAAAACCATCTTGTTCATTTAGTTTTAGGCTGGTAAGTGAATGTGAAGTGGATAAGATGGTGAGAAATATGAAAACCAGCAAATGTACTGATGTGTATGGCTTTAACACATTGATGCTTAAGTTAGGTAGACAGTCTTTGATAAGGATATTGACTAAAATTATCAACTCCTGTTTCTTACAAAATGTATTTCCTGATTCTCTTAAGTTAGTTAAAGTTGTCGCTATACATAAGAAAGATAGTAAATCAGAGTGTAATAGTTTTAGGCCAATTTCTTTAGTTCCTGTAATTTCTAAGGTATATGAAAAATTACTTAATAATCAGCTCCTTACATATTTTGAAAATAATGATTGTCAGTTTGGATTTCGGTTAAGTATGGGAACAGTCAAAGAAGCTGTTTCATTGTATTCCGATTTTTTTAGAATCTATCGAAGCAAGAAACAGTATTCATACCAGATTATTCTATCTGTTCAAGGCTCTATGTTTGAGATACCATGAAACATAGTATCTGTTCAAAGATACTATGTTTCATGATTTGCTCTTAAAGAAATTGACACACTATGGTCTAGAAAACAGAGCTATTAAACTTATACAAACTTACTTACAAGTTAGGTTTCGGAAAGTTGCTTTTAATGATTCAGAGTCAATTTATCTACATGTTCAATATGGTGTACCACTAGGGTCAATTTTGGGTCCAATATTGTTTATTATATATGTAAATAATAAACATATTTCGGCCTTAAGTTATTGGCCCAGAGGCTAAGGGTTACTTGTTTGTAAATGATTTTGGTGTTTGTATTAGTAAAAAAATCTAGATTAAACCCATTAGAAGATGTAGAAAGCATCACCCTTAAGGTTGAGGATTGGTGTAATGCAAACTTGTTCTGTTTAAATTTGGATAAAATTCAAGACATAACAATTTCACTGGGTATCCAAAAAGAAAAAAGTGAAGTTGTACAATTTCTTGGGTTTAATAGACTAAGTTAAATTGGGTTAGTCATATAGATAAGATAGGCAATAAATTGAATAGAAGTATTTTTATACTTAGGAGGTTAAGGTCTAGTGTTAATTTGGATGTATTGAAAGTAGTTATTTTGCAGATATACATAGTCATCTGCCTTACGGTACATTATTATGGGGCAGTCAAAATTATAGTCTCAAACTTTTCCGATTACAGAAAAAAGCTATTAGATTGATCTGTGGTCTTTCTCCCAGGGGCCATTGTAGGGATAGTTTTAAAAAAATTCAAGACATGAAACTTCCTGGATTATTTATGTTTCAATGCTTGTTATACATAAAAGAAAATTATAATAAATAATATGAATATGGCATGTGTCATGAATATAACACAATGGGGAAAACAATGTAATGATACATTTTTGCAACTATTCAAAGACACAAAAAAGTTTCACCAATGTACCTATAAAAATGTTTGTTTAATAAGCTACCACTTATTATTAGAAAATTGCCTTTTGATTTATACAAGAAAACTATAAAGGGTTTCTTCTTAATAATCCAATATATCTTGTCTGTGAATTTTATGATTTAATTATTACAGAAATGTAAACCAAATGTATATAGTTTTGGACTGGTATTTGAATATGTATAGCTTTTATTTTCTGTATGTCATGAATTCTATTTTAAGTCTACTGGTTGAACAAATGTTTTCCAAATATACATTTTAGTTATTTTTTGTATAGAATTTAACTGTTTATCATAATGTTCATATGTTTTATTTTTATTTTTTAGCACTCTAGATCTTGATATTTTATAATTTATTATTGTACCATGTTTCTGTATTTTTGTAAAATACACTGTAGTAATATTGTTCATTATGTTATTAGTTTTTAAGTTCACTTGACGTTTGTACTGCTTACTGATGTACTCAGAAGTTTCTGCAATAAAGATTGATTTGATATTGCCTAAAAACCTTTTTAACCCTACCAGTACCAACGACGTCTCAGGCGTCGATCGGCACCTGCTTGCCGATACCGTCGACGCCTCTGACGTCGATGTGCATGCCTTTCGTAATTTGCCGTTATTGAGTCATCTATTGGTATGGAACGGTTGTTATAGTACTCAAAATGTGCAGAAAGAAGCATACTTTAATTTGGTACTCTATGACAACAATTTGAGTGAAGCAGCTATTTTTTTTCTTTGCTACAACATCAACAGTATTTTTCGTCAGCTGATTTGTGTTATTTGTTTGTGTTTACTGCTTGCAATATTTTGAGAATATTCATTGAATAAAGTATATCATATTATACGTATTTTTGAAGTTGATAAACTGTTCTATAGAAAAAACATATTGATTACCATGGAAACTTTTGTTTATTATCACATTTCAGGGGTAAAACGAAAAAAAAGATTCAAAAATTTCGCAATTTTTGTCTTTTTTATTTTTGTTTAATTTTTGAACAGTTAAAAAAATGTGATGTTATTTTATTTTTATTTCTCGTTAAATTCTGAAAATAATGATATATAACAACATATAGTTTGATATTTATTAGTAGGTGAAAAAAAAAATAATCCCAAGACTTACAAAGTGACACAAATCTGGTTTATTTTGTAAAAAAGG
>JAQJVL010008199.1:0-20699 GCA_035578905.1 Stictocephala bisonia
GGAAAATAGGGATGGATACTCTTTAATTTAACAATAAAAAACCTTTTTCAAAATCTGAAATTCCTTTTTTAAATAATTACTTTTGTAACTATACACAGCATAATTTTTCAAGTGCCTTACAGTTAAATGTTTCCTAAAATGTGTATTGTAACTGCTGTAGATTACTAAGTTTATTATCACTGTATTGTAAGACTATAGTACTTAATAACGTAAAGTAAATTTAATAGGGTAATATATTATAGTTATTTGTTTCTTATTGAAACATTTTAACGGTAAATTCATGGTTTTTGTTATATTAACTGAACAAGATTTATTGTTCAAACAATACTGTAGTATAAATTCTTATTAATATTCATTTATTAGTATTATTTAGAGTTTTAATTACCATTGCCTATTATCTAACATTTTTACTTACCTACAGCGGTTGAGGTTTATCATAAATGAAGATGTAATATTATCAATGTTGTGTGTAAACACAACATTTTTTCTATCTTCCGGTGCATTCCTCAGACTCATGTAATCAAGTAAAACAACATCTTCTAGTTCGTGATTTGTTAAAGGTCCTAAAAGCTGATAAGGTCAAAATTTCTTCTATAACATACGGGAGTAACAGCAGTAAAGTACAAACTTGAATGAGGGTTAACTTTATATTAAAAAACATTTGGTTTAGCGGTAAGTATAAAGTACATTTCAGCTATGGAGCTGCAAAAACTATTAGAAAGAAGCTTCTATACTAAACGTTAAACGTCAATTTTAACGTTTAGGATTAGTGTTTAACGTGAATTTTGTGAGATGGCAAAAACTCTCTATTAACTACGAGCATACTAATTCTTATGCACGATCCTACATGATCCCTCAGGGTGTAAAAAATATGAACACATGCAAAATTTAAACTATTATAAGATGACTGTAAATTTTCCCAAACAGTTGGATCAGAAAAATTAATTAAATGATTGTTCAACAATGTGCTGTTTATATTTTTTTACAGATTAGTACAATAATGTAAGAATATATGCAAACAAAATTGCAGCTCATGTGAAAGAACAGGCTACTCCTCTGTTTTTGCCTAAATTGGTTTATCATGTTGACTAATGGTAAATAATTAATTAAACTGTACTAAGTAAGAAACATTATTTATTTTACAGGAAAAGGATCTGGTAGTTTGGTTGGAGGGTACCTAATGAAAGCTGTTGGTACAAGAGCAACGTATCAGATATTTTCTGCAGTTACGTTCATAACTGGCTGCCTCTACTATGCCTTTAATAGAATCTACATCGACAACAGGCGGGAGCATGACAAGGAAATTGGAGACGTATGTGTACTTGTTTTATAAATAATTTACTAGAAGTTTTATATTAGTAACTTAAATCATCTGAATTAGAGGACAAAGACAATCTATTCATTATTACTAAGTAAATGGCTGCTTATGACCATTATGCATTTCAGTGAAATACTAAACTACCAAGCCTAGTGAAATGATACGAAGGGACAAACCAAAACATTGAAATCTTAACCATATGGGATTCATCTGATTTTGCATTGATTTTTCATAAGCTTACTCGTCAATTCTTACTTAAAAATGTCAATGTACAATAAGTATCCAGCTGGAGACTACTTGGTCCCTAAAACCTGGTAGTCGACTAAACAACTCCAAGCTGCTATCTGTGAACCATATAATTAGTAAAACTCATACAATCCCATATCCTTCTGACGGAGATAGGGTTTCTAAGTTATCACAAGATAATGGAGTCAAGCAACATCGAGCGTGGCTGTCCCTTGGATGGGTGACCGTCTGAGCGATCCCTCCTTGTATGCAGCCTGTCTGCCCGGTCACTGGAGGTGGTTCGGAAGTCATCCCGAAGCCGTTGGTCTCCAGGTTAAGTATTAGAGAGGGCTTCTTAGCGTTAACTTTGCCTGGTAAAATAAGACGATCTATAATCTTTTTTTAAACTTTACCCTGTAATTAGCTGTGGAAATTTTAGATCTGAATCGAGATTCTGGCTTTACTTTTGGTTAAGGGAACTAGGATTTATAAAAGATGCAAACGATTCATAAGTCCTAACTAATTATTACTACTATATGTATTAGTCCTTATGCATGATCCTATATGAGTCTTTAAATAGTATGAAGATTATATATTGAGATTTCAGATTATGCAAAACTGTTTATTATTTCTCTTAACACTATATTTTACATCTTCAATACCGGGTTTATTGTACCTTACCATTAAAGGAAATAAAAAAACAGTGGCAAAAATGGTAACTAAACTACAAAGTATATTTTAATGCAGTCTAATTATGACTAACTAAATGAATTGGTTAGTAGAGAAGTTGGTTAAAGCCCAGCTTCATATGCTAAAGGTTCTTAGTTCGATCCCAATCAGAGTCGTAACCAATTTTCAAAGGGATCAGCTGATAACCACCGGCTGTTCATTTGTCATTGGGCTACTAATTAATGACACTTTCAAAGTAACAGTCGGCCTTTTATTGGAACAATGACTACATTCCCTCATCTACTCTAATTCAAAATCCATATTCGCCCATATCTTGACGATCGATGACTTAAGAATACATAAATCAGAATTCTGAAGTAGAATATAAGAATAAATAAAAACTTTTATTTTACTATTGGATTTACATTTTTATACATTATTATTTAGCATAAAAGTTTAAATGAGTATTTAGCATTTAAAGGAGTAAATTTAAAAGCATTATACCTTTAAGGCATACATTGATCAGCAAGATCCATCTGCATATGTTAATTTATTACATTTAAACTGATTATACTATAACACTCAAATTATTGAGTTTCAAACAGGCACAAAAAGAATAATGATATTTAAAAAATATGTAACTGATTTATACCTTATATTTAAAAACTGATGATAAATGTATGGAACTCGGCACTTCTGTAATAATTATTTATATACTTTTACAGCATCCTTTTGGAGGTGGCATGCGTTCAAAAATGATAAGTGCTGCAATAAAAAAACAACAGGAAGCAGAGGAGAGCAAAAATAACTGTCAAAAAGGGGCTAAGTTGTTTAATCACATGGTTGAGAATTCCCCACAAAAGAACAGTAATCTGGCAGCTGGTGTGAACAAACTGATTTCTACAAACCACAATAGTAAAAACAGTGGAAAAATTATTGACTCTGGGGGAGTTAATTTAGGGTACATCCACAACGAATCAAATTCTCACCATCAATCAAGTTTAAAAACAAGTGATCCAAGAACCCAAGATAAAAGATAACAAATACTGAAATGTTACTGGTAACTGAGTGTTTTAAAAATAGTTCAACAATTGAATTTAGCACAACTATTTATTTGTATACGATCACTCAGCCATGAGGGCCCGACAAACAGAAAATGTGTCTATCAAGTTACCTGAACATTTGTGACAAATTGTGTATTTGGTGACTTTTTACAAATATTTATTTATGTTATTTTAATATAGAAATGTAAATAGTTTAAGATTTAGTACACTCTCAAATTGTTCTAATAAAATCATTGCTTTTGCTATGGAATCACAGTTTTGTCAAATTTAAAAGAATTTGAAAATATTTTTGTATTAATGCAGTTTGCTACACGTTTTAGGTATCAATTTTTAATCCTACTAAGAATTGATTTTTTATGGAAGGTACTTACTGTAGCCAAAAATGTCAAAATATTTTATAAACATTATGAAATGCATTGCTTATAAGTGAGATATTGAAATTTATTTATTATATCATAACCTTTAGATATAATTTTTTATTTTAAATCCATTTCATAAAATAATTTTATTTCCAAGCATTCAAACCCTTTTCCCAATGAATTTAATACAGTCTCCTGTCTTTTCTGTTTACGTCATTGAACGAGGTAACATGACCCTGAAAATGATATTATAATTACTTTTTACATTAAATGGTTACAACGGAAGTTTTGGTTTGTTAGTGTTTGCTATTCTTATATAGGTACGTATTTAAATTTTTGGCATGCTCTTCAAAGAAACTGATTTTCATGTAGATCATGAGAGTGTAATGGACTATTTTAGACAGTGCAGATAGTCTCCAGATTTATACTGTAAAATTAAAAATGTAATTTTAAGCCAGTAAACATTTTGCCTCACAATCAAAGCTCTTCATGGTAGCAGGAAATATCTGTACACTTCATATTTCCTTCCTTCCCAATGGTTATACTAGTAGAATGACTAAAAATTACAGGTTTAAGAAAAAACTTAAATTTTTGGCAATAAATGATACAAGAATGTCCGGACTCCTATTCAAAATATTTTTAATGCAATATTAGCAAAACAAAAATGTCATGTCAATATATGAGGTTTGAAGGTTGGTGTGTGTGGTTTTTGTGTATATCATATGGTTTTAAAGCCAGATACCAAATAATAATTATAAAAAAATAAATAAATAATAAACAGACCTATGAACAATGTTTGAATAAAATAAAATCTACAGTACAAAGTACTTGTGTTTTAATGTTTAAATATTGATCTCTCATCACAGAGATAAATCCAACCAATACTTGCATCTACAATTAAATGAAGACCAGCTAATCTCCCTTGAAAAAAACACAACGGGACATCATTAAGAGGGCTCTAAAGGGAAAGAAAATATAGAAGTCATGCGACACTGGCAATAGAAGTTGGAACTACGTCCAGTTTAATCCGCCGGACGAAGTGCAATATAGTCCCAAGAATCATTTCCTGTATAGTAGGTTTTCGTAGTATTTTCAACCGGAAACCCCAATTACCCCTTCCTCCCGTCTGCCATCTCCTCAGGTGGCTACGCCCGACTTTCTCTGTCTGAATGTATGTTGAGCCGAAAGGCCAATTCTTTTCAACAATTGTCAATTTTCCGGTCAGTACCGGTTTTGCTGCTGTATTTTATTTCTTAGCATTTTTTTATGTCATTTTGTTTTTATAAAAATAGTAATATTTGTTTAGAAAAGTAGACTTTTTACAGCGAAATCAATTTATTCACTGATCAAATAGGGGGGTCTACTAAAATATTGAATTTCTACTTGAAACGTTTTCCAAAATCATAATTCTTGTTCAAATCTTGTTATTCTCAAAACGGTTAAAATTTAACATAGTTAGGCATAGGCTTACCATACTTATATTCTACAATTGAAGAGTTTGATTTATAAACATAAAGATACGCTTTACTAAAAACTAAGTAAATTACGTTATAAAGCATGGTTTTTGTAAATATTGCTTAAAGCTGTTGGATTGTGATCTAAATATTCGTTTTTATGTGGTTAAATTTTTAATAAAAGGCATTAATTTGCAAATACATTTCTATTTCGTATCTTTTTATGTTCGGTTGAAGATTAAAACAAAATAATATTAAACGCCACAACAATTCTCAACATACGCGTAAAGCATTATAGGATACGTTTTACTGAAAACTAAATAAAACACGTTAAAAAGTAATAGTAAAAAATAGCGCCTGTCAATTTATTTTACGTTTTATAGTTTTGTACGGTTTATTAACTATTTTTAACAAAATAAACAATGATATCACATAAACTATCATAGTTTTATGGCAATTGCAACATAACACACTAATTTCCAAACATTAAAAAATAATTGAAATGTAGCCACTTTTTTATTTGCTTCTAAAGTATGCTGCTGAATGAATTACTACATGAAAATAACACTACGTGGACAGTTTGGTTTCAAAAAGCAAACATTTTGTTACAACAAATATTTTCACGGACAGAGACGAAAACCGAAGCGAACCGTATGAATGATATCAATTATAATTAAAATAATATATTATAATCTTGCTCAATTTTCCCATTGCCATGAGAAAAGCAATTATTTTATTTCGACAACAGTTCTTACACAATTACTTTTAAAAAATTTTAGTTTTACTGATAAATATTTCACATTATTTTTAGGAGTGATTAATTTAATATGATTCAATTAGGCCTATATAAATTACTAAATATAACAATTTTTTTAAACACGACTGTTAAAAATAACCAACAATCAAAAGAGAGAAACCAACAGAGAAACTGCTGCGAGTATATATAAATTTTGAACATATAATTTTAAATGTTCAAAGCAGATTGGGCTCACCTACCTGACAGTAGTTTGGCCTCATAAACATGTATGTTAGGGGTAGTTTAGGCTCACGTAGTCTACGAGTTTGACCTCAGCAATTCACACAATACTTTGGTCTCAGTTTTGTATATGAGTACAGTAGTTTGTCCTCACCTGTCTAAGCAGTTTGGACTCATCCATTTTGGCACCACAGTACATAAGTGCCAAACACTTATTTACCTATGAATGTATTTGTCGTTTATAAGAAATGATTATATTTCATGGATTAAAGCTGATGTTAAAACATATTTAGAAATAGATTAATGTTATTCCTAGTAAACATAAAAAATCTTGAACAATTTATTGATAGTAAATAATTACATTTGCCAGAGTATTATAATATACAGATACATGAGTTAGCTGAGTATGTCGCAATTTTATAAAGTCACTATTACATTTAAGTAATAGATCTTTTAAGAACAGTTACATACATTCAAAACGTGACCAACATAAGTTGTACCAGTTATTACCATGGGTACCACCCGTGATTAACTTGGGTAGTATCTGTATGTGATTATTTTGCGTAGAACCTATGTCAACTTGGGTAGTACCTGTGATCCTTGGGTAGCACCCATGGTCAACTTGAGTAGCCACGCGTAATTACCTCGATTATAAAACGTGGTTAACATGGCTAGCCCACTCGTTACTACCTTGAGTTGGACGCGTGGTCAATGTGTGGGATTGTCTTTGGTAGCAGCCATGGTCAACTTAGATAGTACTTGTGATTTTTTTGGGTAGGATAGGATCTATAGTGGACAGGACTTGGGAAGTCACCTGTGATTACCTTGAGTAGACCCTGTGGTCAACTTAGGACCTTTAATTATCTTAACAGTGGTTAATATGGGTAGTACCTGTGATTACTTTAGGTAGGACCGGTGGTGAACTTTGGTAGTGCCTGTGATTACCTTGGTTAAGCCCTGTGATCAACGTGAGTAGCCTTACCTGATTGCCTTGGGTAGCCCCGGTGGTCAACGTGAGTACTACCTGTGATTATCTTTGGTAGGACCCGTGGCCAGCTTGAGTAGCCACCCATGATTACCTTGGGTAACACCCGTGGTCAACTTAGATAGTACCTGTGATTATTTTGGGTAGCACTCGTGGTCAATTTAGGTAGCCACCCGTAATACCAGTAATCATTTTGAGTAGTACCTGTGATTGACTTGGGTAGCTCCCATGATCAACATGGGTAGTACTCTTGGTCCTCTATGGCAATATCTCTGATTACCTTGGGTAGCACCACCATTGATCATTTTGCTTATTATATGTGATTTGGGTAGCTCCCATTGTCAACTTGGATAGAATCTGTGATTACCTTCAGTATAACCCGTCGTCAACTTGGTTACTATCTGTGATTAACCTTGGGCAGCACCCTTGGTTAACTTGGGTAATAACTGTAATTACCTTGTGTATCACCAGTGATAATTTTGGTTAATATCTGTCATTACCTTGGGTAGCTTCCATGGTCAACTTCGATAGCATCTGTGATTTCCTTTGGTAACACCCATGATCAACTTGGGTAGTCACACCTCATTACCTTGGGTAGTACTCGTGGTGAACTTAGACAGTGCCTGTGATTACTTTGGGTAGGATCCTTTGTGACTTGGGAAGCCACTCATGATTACCTTGAGTAGAGCCTGTGGTCAACTTAGGTAGGACCTATAATTATTTTAGGTAAAACATGCGGTCAATTTGGGTAGCCACCCATAATTACGATGGTGAACTTGGTTAGTGCCTGTGATTACCTTGGGTAGGACCCATGGTCAACTTGAGTAGCCACCCCTTATTACATTGGCTAGCACTAGTTGTCAAGTGGAGTAACCACTAGGGGAGAAACCGTAAATAATTTGAGTAGCCACGCCTAATTATCTTGGGTAGTATCTGTAGTCAACTTGGGTATTATCAGCCATTACTTTGAGTAGCCCCAGTGCTACAAGATAACAAGTGTGATTATTTTGGGTAGCACCCATGGTCAACTCGGATAGTACCTGTGATTACTTTGCGTAGGACCCATGGTCAACTTGAGAAGACACCCGTGATTACCTTAAGTAGAGTCTGTGGTCAACTTAGTAGGTAGGACCTCTAATAATCTAAGATATAACACGGTCAATTTAGGTATCCACCCATGATTACTTTGAGTAGCACCATTGGTGAACTGAACTTGTGTAATCACCAGTGATTACGTTGGTTAGCACCTGTGGTCTACTTTACTAGCCACTCATTATTGACTAGCCACGAGTGCTAGCCAAGTCTATGACGGTGGATGGCCAAGTTTATTACGGGTACTATATGAGTTGATCATTATTGTTAGCCATGTTGATCACGAGTGCTAGCCAAGCCCATTACGGAGGCTGCCCAAGTTGATCCCGGGTACTACCCTAGCTGAACATGAGTTTTAGCCATGTTGATCACGAGTGCTAGCCAAGTCCATTACGATGACTACCCAAGTTGATCAGTGTGGCTGCCACAAGTTGATCACGAGCTCCCAAATTAGGTCAGTGGATACTCAAGTAATTGAATATGCATTAAATTAATACAAAACCAAACTGATCAGAACGTCTTATTTGAGCAATATAATAATAGTTGAACAATTTTACTTCAATACACAAGTAACGTAAAAAATGCAAATTTCATAAAGTATAATACTTATACTGTATTGATAAAAAATAAGTGCAATATGTAGGCTACGAATGTTATGGTGATCGATTTCGGTAAACTTAAGCTTACCTTAATCGATCACCATTATATTTGTTCAGTTTATATTAATGTTGTATTAAATTCATCTACCAACACATACTATGCTAATTAAGAAAACTTTTTTAAATTAGTATTTTATTAATTCTCTTCGCATTGCACAATGTTTAAATATCACTTATGTCAAGTTTTACCGTCCTAAGTCTCTCATTGGCTGTTCAACGGAATACATCGGGAGTGGTACGAGGTTCCCAAACACTACCTCGCCCCATGACTTCAAGTTCACAAAAGGATTGCCGCTCTACCCCGCCCCGGCCGTCATATTTTTCTGTCCTTGTTACCGTTTAGGTAAAATATTTGCTTCAAAGTTACCTTCTTATAAAATTACAAATAAATGACCTAGCATTTTTTCTACCACAACATTAATGAACTACAGTAAATTAATAGTTACGACTTAACATTACTGTATTTATATTTTTAAAATAAAACAAAGGCCAATAGTGACAGTGACTTATTATAGAATTACTTATTGCTTTGGTCAAGCCGGAATCATTGAATTAATATTTTACCTGTACGCATTCGTTAATGTAGTTTATATGATTTATTTCATAAAAATGTTGTATATAGATGATTATTACAGTATTTTTCATGACATAATAAATATTGTGCACTGTCATTACGAATAAAAATGTTATGCTTTACTTTGTAGTTAGATTATATCAGGAACCACATGGGAACACACATTTTAATTTAAACGAAATAAGCCATTCAAAAGTAATTAGACTAACTCTAAGTAATCAGTCTGTAAAATAATACTGATATCAGTCGTCGTAGGCCTACATTGCATCCATCGATGTTAAATTAAATGAAGAAAGGTTTTTATGAATGAAGTAGTAAAATCCATCCGCGACTAAGAAGTTCGAGGTTTCGCCACTTGGATCTCACGAATCACCGCATTTTTTGGCAATAAATTACCATGCAGGCATTTGCGCGGTCCTACATTGCGGCTACAGCTTTAAAGATATCGATCTGAAACCAAAACTAAATTGAAACCAGATACATTTCTGACTAAAATCGCTTTTTAAAAATTCGATAACAGCTCTAGTTTTATTTTGGCACTAGTTTGAATATTGGGTAACTTCAATAACCTATAAAATCGAAATGAAGGAACATTCGAAAATTCTAAAAAGCGATTTGAGTCAAAAATGTCTATCTTTAAATAGATGTTTCATTTATAATTTTACGACAGTAAATAAGGGCAGTATCTTGGACCGCGCAAAGCAGTTTTTACGCTTCTCAGCGCGGGGGTTTAGAGCCCTCTTAACTTTGTGAACCATAATTCGGAGGATATTGTTGTTCGTGTCTGCAGCAATCCTTGAGCTGAACATGTCCCGTACATGTCCCTTGGGTAGTGTTAAATGAATGACGATTTTGATAGCTGAATTATCACTTGTGTGATATTCTAGCTATGCCAGCTACAAAGAAAAAACCGGCCTATTCTAATGTCTGTAGGAATTCAGGTTCCATTTTCCCAATCTTTTCTCCACACTAGATAGAGCTTTAACAAAGCTGACTGTAAGGCCTTTACATTGAGGCTTGAAGATGATATTGGGCTCATTCAACCTTTAATGAAGCATTATGATGATTAACTTGCTTTGTAGTTTCCTCTTCCAAGGTGTGTATTCATAAGTATTCAGAAAAGATAACATACCAGGATGGGGCTGAAAATTTGAGGATCTATACAAGGAGTTTAAGTACACCAAAAGATGTGACACCACTGGATCCTTGCTGCACTCTCTTGATTATGCTAGAGAGAGAAGTGGGTAAATACAATAGTAAACCCGAATTTTACCTGTAGTAGCAGGCAGGCTTGGTACTTACTCCGAAACCTCTCCACCAGTAAGCCCTTTGAAAATAGCACTAGGCTGCACCTGAGACCTATGGACATAGCAAAACACATTGTTGACTTTCTAAGTTACCCACCAAACTTCTGATAAGACGGTTGTGTACAACCTAAATAAGATGAAGAGAAGCCCACAGGCACCGTTAGAAGTTCAGGTCATTCACTCTCCATTGTTGCTATTTGTGTGGACACTACTAGAGAAGTCTGGGGTGTCCATGTTGGTTGGTAGTCAGTATCTAGATATTGTATAGAGGAGAGAACTGAGTATCAGGCTTGTCAATTAGCTGAAAATCAGACCAATACTGTACTACATGGTTCAGACTCTACATTAAGCTATAGGTCCCTTAGTTACCCTGGCTATTGGGCTATTAATAAATAACTCTTTCTGAGAAACAGTCGAACACAGTTAATAACCAGACTACACAGGTCATCCACACTCATGTAATCATTATTCGCCTTAAAATACACAAAGTTGTGCCGGCATCTCACATCTAAGAAAGGTAGTTTCATACCAGGTCAAAATTGCTGTGACCAGGTACTTTCTTTTACATCTTCAATTGAGAATGGGCCTAAAAAGAAAGAGAAAACAACAGGATTATATATCTTTTAACAGCCTAGTGAAAGGGCCTGTTACTTAATTCCATGTCATGGATTGTTTAAATTTCTGAACTCCACTCTCAGCAACAGGTTAATTAAAGTTTGCCTAGGTTACATAGAAAGTTCTTTCATGCTCCTGAATGATGGAATGCAACATCATAAACAAGGATATATTCTTGCTCCTCGTTTATTAAATATAAACACTGCTGAAATTCCCGCCACACAGTCCAGAAAATTCACAATGCAGATGATATTGCTCTTGCAACTCACCTTTAGGACATATCAAAAACAGAAAGAACACTTACTCTTGATCTAGCAACCCTCAATAATTATTTTAGAACCTGGAAATTAAGTTCAATCCAACAAAGACGGAAGTAACCTGCTTTCATCTGAGTAATAAGACTAGCTAATCAAAAATTAAACTTCTTTTTCTATGGTGTTAAGTTGAAACACAATTAGCATCCACAGTATTTGGGAGTCAGTTTAGATTGATCTCTCTGTTTTAAAAGCCACCTACAGAAAACAGCAGGTAAAGTAAAAATCAGATCTAATATTGTGTAGCAACTTGCTTGTATATGTGGAGTTGATGATTGGACTTGTTAAATCGTATGTAGAGCGGTAGTTATGAGATACATCACTCATTGTGTATATGAGTAAGGATGCCTATAAGTGAAGTCAAGATGGTAGGACCACGAGAACCACGGTTTTTATTTGAAGAGTCTAATATGTGTTTTTATCTTACTTTTAATATAAAGTATACATAAAATTTGGATTGATAGTACTGTATATGTTTATGTTAGACTGTTTTCATTTGCCACTTATTGAAATATAAAAATGACCACCTCATAGGGTCACAAACTTTATTGTCTCCACACAAAAATTAATATTCTTTTATTTTATTCTACTAGGCCTCCCCAGTAAGAACGCTGGATTTAAACTGTAAACAAAACATTTATTCTTACTCAAAATTATCAGAACAACATAAAAATCTTAAACTACATTATTTCTCCTTATTTATGAAGTACTATGTCCCAGGTGCTCACTATACAGCCAAATGGAAAACTCATCACTCTTTTAAAAAAGTTTTCTTCAATTTCACAAACACTGAACGACTTTGACAATACTGCAAATTTCATCTTTGAAGTCTTGACTGGACTGTGGACTATTTGCAAAACAAGCAACTTCAAATATCTGCAATGAAAATAGGCATAGACCTTTTAAGACTTTGAAGAGGTAACTTGTCGAGCTATTAATGACTTTCAGCTGCAAGAGTATGTCACAGTTGTCTCACTTTGTCAAAAGAGTCAGTTAGCCATCCGACTGCAGGTGGGCACTAAACATAGTATTTCATAAGAAAGTGGAAATAATAAAACAGTAGACACACGATAATGGGAATTTTATAAATGTGTAGAGGCAGCTATGAGGAATTGGCAGTAATACTGAACAAAACTAAATGAAAACGATTACCAGTTACAACTACAATTATGGCAATAAATGATATCAAAAATAACCAATGATGATGATTTCTTAAGCGAGTTTTTGACATCAGATGAGGCCCATTTTCATCTCACAGATTATGTTAATAAGCAGAGCTACCGATACTGGGTAGACACAAATGACACCCTTTACACAGCAAGGTTACAGTATGGTGTGCTGTTTTATTTCATGTCAGTACTTGTCAATGCGGATCGTTACATGGAGATTTTATAATCTTTCATTACGCTTGGATTGAACAATTTTCTACACATTCAAGAAACCTGGCTTCAGGATGGTGTAGCATCACACATTGTACGACATTGGAAGCTGTGCAAGAACTTTGGTAACCGGGTGATATCAAGGCTCGGTAACGTTTCCTGGCCCCGTAGATCACCAGATTTGTCCGTTTGTGACTTTTTTTGTTGTGCTGACTCAAAAGTAAAGTATACACAACCTGTTGTGCTGACTCAAATGTAAAGTATACACGACCCGACTAAGAACTGTGGACGAGTTAAAACAAAGAATTCGGGAGAAATTCATAGTACTCCAGCTGAGATGTTGCAGCGATCAATGGAGAATCTCAACTGGAGATTTCAAGAATGCATTTGTTTGGGAGGACACCACCTTAAGGACATAGTTTAAAAATTTTAAACAAACTTTCAAGAACCAGTAATGTTTCAATTACTATAAATTACATGATTTTCCTCTATCACTCTTGGTTTTTTTTGTATTGTTTAAAAATTTTTGTTACTCTGTGTCATCCATTAATTTAAGATTTTTATGTTATTTCACTAATTTAGAATAGAAATAAATGTTTTGATAAAAATAACTGAATAAATAAACCCTTTGCGTCCTGTCTAAAGTTCAAAGGGTAATTAAGCTGGAAATAACAGTCTATTTTAAAGGATTTTTTCAGATCTACAGGGAATGGCTATATTTTAATAACCACAAATCATATTTTCTTGAATATTTTTTTATTTGATAAACTATGCAATGGGCTTTGAGAACATATGGCTTTTAGCTGATAATATCTGAAGATAAATATTGTACTCAACTTGTAATAACATTCAAAATTGCTGAATAAACCTTTTAATATCACCCTTACCCGTAGTAAAAAAATTAATGAGAAATATATTAACAAGTGACATTTATTCTAATGTAACAAGTGAGTTCAAGCTAAACCCTAAAACCACAATTTTGGTATTGAGATGCAGAAAATAGCAGAACCTGATGCAAAGTATAAACTTAGTACGGTACATAAAACAAAACATATAAAGTACAATCAAATACACAAACTAATTACAGAGAAACGCAATATAACTACACAACATAAATACGAATTAGCGACTGACACTAACAGCTATCTTCTATAGACAGAGGTAGTAGTGATGTGATAACTCATGATGAAACAGACAGAGGATACAAATTTCATGTAACATATTACTATGAAATTGATTTAATGTTATTTCCTTTATAATTAATCTACATTATTTTTCAAAATTTCCATCAAAATATCTTTTAAAAAAATGTTATTGCGTAACTTCTGAATTTCATATTCACTACCACAATCACAAATTTGTTGTTAGTTAGATAAAAATTGTTAGAATTAATAAACAAATAGTGGTGTTTATTGCTCTATATCAGCCATTATTAGAATATCACAGTAGAGTTCTACAGCTTCTCCTGTGAGGTTAAGATACTGAATAATAAATTTAAAAATATGTTTTTAAACAACCTATACTATTTCTTATATAAACATTTTCGAAGTTTATGTAAGAAATTTGCCTTGCCAGATGATAGGCAGTCAATTTGAAACCTCCTAAGTGTAACTTGAGGGGTCAGAGGAATCCACTACTCCCGTGCACTGCTCATGATTGTGCTTGTTGAAGAAATTGACCAGCAATAGGCTCTGATTCTCCCACAAGGTTTACTGCAGTCAGGAGAGATGGTCACAAACAACAACCTAAAAATCAGATTAATGAAGAACAACCCAAAAGGCATACTTCCAAAATGATATGAGAAAGACACCCTAACCACCAAAGAAAAAGCTACAATTACAAAAAGAGTAAGAGACTGTAAGGCCTGAAAACACAACTACTCAACAATTCTCTCTCGAAAGTAAAATGGGACTTTTTAAATGATAACCTATCTTTTGGAAAAAATTCAAAATGTTTCATAATTGTTTTATCTCATACATATATATATATATATATATATATATATATATATATATATATATATATATATATATATATAGCTAGTGCCCATTAAAAACTTATAAAATTGAGAAACAAAAATATTAAAAACAAATGGATTACAAAAGAAATCCTGGTTTCATGAGAGAGACTAACATTTTTGTCAAATATATATAAAACAACACTTGATGAGCATTTTAAATCTTACTTTAGGCGTTACAAACAAACTTATAGTGAGGTTAGGTTATTAAGCAGCAAAAAAATATGATGTCTCAAAAAAAATTCTAAATTCCAATAATGTTTCTAAAACAGCGTGGGACATTATAAACAATAAAAGCAAAGTCCGTAAACAAATTAAAATTGAAATAGAAAACCAAATTGTTAGTGATGAAATAACAATCGAGTTTAACAGTTTCTTTGCCACTGTTGCAAATCAAAAAGGACTTTGTCAGTCATTGGATGCAATAATTCCCACTAAAAGGCAAGCCCCAGTGCCATCAATGGCTCTTCTGCCTGTGAACGAGGAGGAAATTTTAAAAATTATCAAAGAGCTCCCAGCCAAAATATCTAATGACCTTAATTATATTTTAATGTCGCTTATAAAGAAATGCTTCAAGCATATCCTGAACCCCTTAACACAATTGTTCAATTCTTCTTTTCAAACTGGAGCATTTCCCTCATCCCTAAAAACTGCCAAAGTAACACCAATATTTAAAAAAGGTGATCATTGCTCAATTAATAATTACCGGCCTGTCTCAACATTAAGCAACATTTTTGAAAAAGCTTTTCTCTTAAGAATGCTTAACTTTTTAAACAAACACAACTAACTATCTTAGAACCAATTTGGGTTCAGGAAAGGAATTGGGTTCGACCATAAACGCAGTTGTGAGTCTAATCGATAAGGTTGTTGAGGGAATAGAATGTCGGAAACCCACCCTTGGTGTGTTTTTCGATCTGTCTAAAGCACAATCGAATGATTGTGTTGACTACAAGATACTGCTTGACAGATTGGAATTGCATGGCATTCGTGGTGTGGCACTTGATTGGCTTGGTTCTTATCTTAACCAAAGATCTCAATTCGATCAAATTTCAGAACAACCTTCTAAATTAACCAATCTATGCTACGGGGTTCCACAGGGATCAATTCTTAGCCCAGTCTTTTTTTTTTATATTGTCAATGCCATTGGAGAATCATTGCAGCAAGGAAAACTTGACACCTATTGGCACCTTAGTGTGATGTTAGAAGACACCATACTTGAGGAAGTATACACATCAAAATTCCTTGGAATACACCTTGATCGGGGGTTGACATGGAACTGTCATATTGATGCTGTATGTGCTAAATTATCATCAGGCATTTTTGTCCTGAGATCCCTAGCTAAATACTGCCCTACTCAGATACTGATTATGGCATATTATGGTTTGATATATCCCCACCTTGTCTATGAAGCTGTGCTATGTGGAGCAGGATCAAAGAATCAATTGTTAAGAGTGTTTAGACTACAAAAAAAGGCAATCCCCTTGTTGCTAAAATTGGATACAGAGATTCCTGCAAGTTATTTTTAAGGAACTCAACATTCTAATATTCCCTAGCCTCTACATTTTTGAAACGATACTGTTTAATACCGCAAAAGTACTAGTTCGGGGATCAGGGCCGCCCAGAGACTTTTGGTGGCCCCGGGGCAACGTTTACCATGTGGCCCCTTCCTTCACTTCAAAATAAATTAATTTAATTACTCTGATTGTCAAATATACTATAATTGATATTTTACTTTTAGCACATTCTACGATATTCTTACCATCTCTTTCGTTAGATTACTATTGTAATTAAGATTCATGGACGTTTTCTCAGGGCTAGCTGCGAAGCTCCGGTAAGTTTTTCTCTAATTGTCATATACTTTTTAAACATTTCCTTAAGTATTACCGCTACAATAACATCAATCTCTTATAACAAAACTGCTATTCTTTAATATTAAATAAATAATAACGAAACAAGCAATGCTACAGTCAGTTGCATAGGCAGTTGCATAGTTAGGCGCAGCAGCTCTTCGATTGCCAGTTGAGGAGCCATCCCCGCCAATGATATTAGCTGTGGGTGAGGGAGGGAGGGGCCAATAAATTTGTATAGGCCACTTGGCTTCGCTAGCTAAAGAGCAAGTGGCCGACTGTTCACGAAGTAAAATAATTTGGCGAGCGCGAACATCTAGTGCTTCAAAAACAGTCAACTGAGAGTTGAGGTTATGTTATTGTTTTCAAAACAAGTTGTAGACCACTGGGTACGTAGCTTATTGATGTTGGACATTAAAACATCTAGTTTATATTCGTGATTTTAGTTTGTCTTTGTGCTAAACTTTAAACTATTCAATTTTTATTTAACAGGCATAAAAGGCATTTTGTACCAACTCAATTTTCTCAGCATAAAACATAGTAAAATTTATGTCTGTCAAATTGGATACTATATCATTGATGTACATCACAGTCTACATGTCCGTACAGTGACAGTGGTATTGACACACCCACACACCCATTCACGAACAGTGGTATTGACCCTCCCGCTCAACAATACACGTACAGTGCTTCAATCTTAGTTAACTTCACTTATCACGCAACAAACAATAAATAAATACTGTATTAATGATTGTCAAAAATATAAATGGCTTACTCGTTCGTCAGTGACAGTAAAAATTATGAAAACTATTTTTATTGGTCTTAGATTTGTTATGTTAATGAATGACAACATTAATCAATTATGCTATTTGTTTGGGAACAACCTGTACGTGGGCATGATTGTTTTAATCAAGAGCTACTCTACTGAATATGTTGAGAATACAACCCTGTTCCTGTTACAGTTTCAGGGTAAATTAAACCAGACAATAAAAGAGTTACAACAAGTTAAATGTCACAAAATATATATTATTCAAAAGGAGTTGTACAAATCTGAACAATGAAGCTGTTTTATCTATTAACGGTGTACTTAAGAGCTCCTCTTTTCATTAAGACCTATGTCATATTATATTGGTAAAATGTCTTTACGAACATCCATGTCATAATAACTAATGAATTTAAAATGTCAAAGGAAACATTACAGTAGAAAGAAAGTAAAAAAAATTGTATGTACAGTAAACTCTGGTTAACCGGTTAAATACGATGGAAGATGAATCCGGAGAGTACAGAACGTAACAAAATTATAATTTTTAGACAAGATTATGCCACGCAATTCCTCCAGCGATAGCGTAGGACAAGTTGAATGTAATGCATCATACACACATATTGTTGCACATCCGGTAAGGGAGCGGTGATGTTGTTGTATTTATATTTACCAAATTTAAGTGTCTAGAAATCTACCGTAATTTAGTGGTTTCATCGTTAATTTATTCTTTTTATACTGTAAAAATATATAATTTACTTTGCAGTATATTACAATGCTATATTGAAACATTTATAGTCTATTTTAATTGATTTCAATAAAACGTTACCATAAATTACTAGGCCTAAACTTTAACTTTTTGTTCTCTCAAAATCTTTAAATGGAATATGAATCATAGCAAATTAAATTAATTGATAATTATAGTAGTTTACTAGGAAATCCAAAATAACGCATTAAATTACAGAAATATCACTCTATAAAATACATCAATAACAGAATATTTCTTTACTGAACGACAGTAAACAAACAGAATAATGATTGACGATGTCCCCGATCTAACCTTCATGACAATTAATTAAACTCTTCCAGCCCGTTGTTACAACATTGTATATTTTGCCTACGGGTTTTTTGGGTGCAAAACACAGTTACTACTGAAATACGACTACTATTTCTTAAATTTAGTGCATATATTGAAAAATTAGCTGATCAGTGCCGGGAAAGAGTGCAACGTTACCACATTCGAACGGAGTGCCGCCGCCTACTACCAGCTTTGAAACCAAGATTGTAAGAACCTTTTCTCATAAAGACTTTTCGACCTTTTTAAAATGTCAGATTTAAAATGTTTTTACTGTAATTTTGTTAGCTTATTTAATTGTGTTGTTCTTAGGCTTCCACTTTTTTTATTACAATTGATTCATTTTCATAATTTAGGCCGCAGGTTACTGATCACTTGTTTTCACTTTATATAGATCTATTATTTTGCTACGATGAGTCAAAGGAGTTTCGAAACACCAAATCAAGATTATTTATCTACATAAACAGAATTTGTGAAAAAATACAAAATAAGGATAAAAGCTTAATCAACAAACCACTACAAATACAAATCAATTCGCAATTGCTGTATTATCTTAAGTTTATAATAGTAATATATCATAACTAATGGTTTTGTAAGGATAATAACGTGATCAAGCGATTGATTTTCCTACCACTAAAAGCCAAGATAGAGTTGAATTTAGGACAAGTATAATAATTTTGTTTGAAGTAGTATATACTTTTGAATTTAAAGTTAAAAAATAAAACATACAGAAACGTTCTTGTCCACCTTGTATTAAACACGTCCAAAAACGGAGTTTTCAGTAATACAAATGTAAAGTTAGTGGGTCTTTTGACATGTTTTATATAAATTGTGTACGAAAACAGAACATCTCATTGAGGTGGCCCACTGTCCACACCACTCAAGTATATTTATATGTTCGCAAACTGGAATTTATATTTTGGTGTGTTCACAAGCTGCATGCTTGTTTGCAAACAAGACAAATGGCAAGGGGTACCGTTGCAGTCACACACCAACAGCATATGCTGTCACACCACTATGTCGACCGCTGACAAACTTCAAAGACCAGTGTACAACTTGCTCCAAAAGGCTCCCTGATTGCTATAAAACCAATGGTTTAGTTTAAACGTTTTAAAACTAAAACTGGAAGACTTATCTGGCCTAATATCACTTTTGATATTTTGATACAGGCCTGAATCGTTTCTTATCTAGTAGATTATTAAGTATTTTCTTTTTTGTTGCATGAAATGTGGCCCCACCTGTGAACTAAGTCTGTGTGGCCCCGGGGCAATTTGCCCCCTTTGCCCCCCCCTCTGGGCGGCCCTGTCGGGGATGAGACGTGCATGAGCATAACACAAGAGGCAGGCATAACTAAAGGACTGGGATGCATAGAACAGTAACTTATGAACACTTGCCTACAGAGGCAGGTGTTCGATTAATCAACAAACTACCCAACACAATAAAATACGCCACAACGCCCAAGGCTCTTTAGCCTCACACGCTTTTTATAGTGTAGACAAGTTTATGGTGAATAATTGGGAGGCCTTACAACCGGTGACTGACAGCGTTTCTGAAAGTGGGAATGATTGGCAAGAGTGAGTGTTGTGTTTGAGTGACCTTCATTATACAATGAAGGTATGTTTGAAAGAGAATTTTGTGGGATGAGTGTGACCAAATTTTACAAATATAAAATGATATAAATGACGTTTGCAATGCAATATATACTGCAATGAATAAATTGATTTGATTTGTTTATTACTAGGTCAAACCTAGTATTGTTATAAAAAATTGTCTAACATTATCAGCACTTACATGTCACCTGCTACTATGACTAGACTAAGCATGGTAAGGATTAATTTGTATTCAGGCGATTGAATATTAACTTTTAAGCTGGTATATGCTTTAAAATAAACAATTCTAATAATTGTAATTTTTATGCCAGAACCTCGATATTACCTTAATAATTTAGCGTATAAAGCTGTTTGTACCTTTTAACAAGATTTTTAAATTCTAGTATAGGTCAAAAAATTT